>JAZHYW010022640.1:0-47532 GCA_037355805.1 Ixodes ricinus
CTTCACGATTTCCATACCTCTCTTTACGTAAACTTATTTCTGCTGCAGTACGACCTGGTTGATATCGGAGAGGTGGTCTCTCGGAAGAGCGTGACGAGGAACAAGGTGGAAACGGTGAGTTGACGTGACTTACTGCATTATTCAGGGCTCGTTTCTGCTGCCAACGCAAACTAATTGCGTGGTTGTCGCAGCCACTTGAAATACTGGTTCACAACTTTGACTGTGACCAAGTGCGTTGCTATCTCCTGTAACCACTTAACACAATGACACACCAGTGCTATCTGTTGGGAAGACTTTGAACACTACTGACCTACATATATATTTTTATAATTTTTTATGCATCACTCTTATGTGGTGTATAAAAAAATAAATGAGATAATGCACCACTGTTATAAGCGACTATCTCTAGTAAATGGTGCGTAGATATGATCTCGCAAATACTGCAAAACCATCACTCTAGTTGTGCGCAGATTGGAAGTGTTGCCAGGGCGGAGCTGATAGATGAGTGCGAGTGTGTTTAATAATAATAATAATAATAATAATAATAATAATAATAATAATAATAATTAATAATAATATTATTATTATTATTATTATTATTATTATTATTATTATTATTATTGCTACATAAAAATGGTTGCAGGAGATCACAATGCACTTGGTCACAGTCAAATGTAACCGTGTGAACCGGTCTTTAAAAAAACACTAAGAACCCCCCCCCCCCTTGCCCACCTTCCCCCATATTTTGAGAATATTTTGCCAGGCGTGGTGTTCGAAGACTACACAATTAATATTTTGCTACAGCGTCGCATATATTTTTAATAAATTAAAAATATGCAAGTGCTCGAAACTGAAACTGGACTAAAGAGGAAGAAGAAAAATAGAAAAGAAAATTACCAAATATCACGTAACTGTGCAACATTTTTTTTTTTTTTAAATCCACAATACGCCACAAAAAATGGGTATCATATTTTTTGTTTATTTCTAGTATGAGTGCATGCTTTCGATGACCCATGACTTTGATTATCTTTGGTGGTGGTGTCTAAACCATAGAAAACAGCACATGACCACGAAGAAGAGAGTGAGCGCGACTCAAACCGGCCAGTTCTTGATCGGCGGTTTTCGGGTGGACAGAAAACAAATTTCGAGCCGCAGTTTGTGTTCTTGGGTAGTTGGGCCCTCATATGTCATGTACAAATAAACCCTTGGCCACCATAAATACCCTGTCAGTGTCCCTTTAAAGCAGGGTGGAGAACAAAAATCGATATAATTTAAATCATAATTTAAATTGTGATTTAAATCGGACTAGTTTTGGTATAATTATTTATATAAAGTATTTCCTGCAAAAATTATCCCGGTAATACTTTTATTTACCGTTTGTCTATCATTTGACTCTTTCTATGTGCATTTGGTTTGTATTTAGATGAAAGAATCGTTCAGCAAGGAAAGGTTCGTGTGAGGCCGAACATGAGCAAAAAGGAGTGCTCTTTTGAGCAAATCGGAGCATTGAGCATGATTTCTACCTTCCGCTTCATTTGCCAGCTAAGTTATGTCCTATTGCAACAAAATCGGAGTGCAAAAGAAAGAAATGAAAACTAGAAAAGTCGTGTCTTTTTGCAATGAAGTCAGAACTCAAAAGAAAAATCAAATAATGGTTTTAACCAACTTAAAAAGAATCATGCTGTTTTTGTTAAAGTATGGCAGAGATATAGCAATAAAAAGTTGTTAATTAAACTGTTCTGTACATTTATAGTAATATTTTTCTCTCACATTGTTATCAGTGATAAGATGAATTGATGAATCAATCTGCCATGTCAAAAAATGCATCTAGTGTTAGTCACCATTTCTTAGCTACAATGATTTAAATGAAAATGATTAATTTAAATCAAATCAATCCGATTTAAATTTTCTGAGAAATCATAATATTTTTACATGCTGCTTTAATGTCGCCACGACGACCAGACATTCAGTTGGCTTTTGCGGGTTAAAGGAAAGCCTAGTTTTTTTGTTTTCTTTGTCTTGCAACTTTGAAGGCTTAGGCCCCCTTTAGACAAGGCAATTTCTCCGAGCACCGGGAACACGATCCGCCCGCGTTCACACGCGGCAACTGAATCACTACGATTTGCCATCACCACAATTCAACTTTAATTTTCTTACGCTATTTAGACACACAGTTACTCACTATAAACATGCTTTTATATCTTTAAATAGTGTTGAGAATACCATCTCGCCTTTCTGAAACGGTTTATTCCCAAAAACGATCCATTTCAAACCGGAACCGAGTCTTTAGTTGTCGTCATCACTGCCACAGGGGGTGTCACAAGTAAATATTGCGTCCCTGAGTGGCTCCTGTCATTTCAAATGTGTCCGAGTTGCTAGGATCCAGGGAAAACTAGGGAACAATTTGCCAACAACACCGAAATTGCTGTCGAGTTGCCATCATCACTGCGAGTCTTTAGTTTTCATCATCACGCCACAGGTATGCCACGTGAAAATATTCCGTCCCTGACTGGCTGCTGCCACTTAAACGTCTCAGAGTTTCCAGTCCGAGTCAGGATCTAGTCCGAGTTGCCAGAATCTAGGGAATCAAATGTCGGAGTTGCCAAGATCTAAACAATCAAACATTGATTTGCCAGGATCTAGGGAATCAAATGTCGGAGTTGCCAAGATCTAAAGAATCAAACGTTGATTTGCCAGGATCTAGGGAATCAAATGTCAGAGTTGCCAGGATCTAGGGAATCGAATGTCAGAGTTTCCAGGATCCAGGGAATCAAATGTCAAAGTTGCCAGGATCTAGGGAAAACCAGGGAACAACTCGCCAGCAGCATCGAAATTGCTGGGAAAGTTGCCCCGTCTGAAGCGGTCCTTACGACCTTATTCTACTGCATCTTGTGTCATTGCCACATCGTTTCCAGATGACTGGGCCGGTCGTGGTCCAAATCCAGAAGGTGAGGAATGTAAGCGCTCCGAAGAGCAACCCGGAGGCGGACCACTCTCAGTGCCTTCTGAGGCTCCACCTCACCGACGGCACCTCATACTGCAGCGCCATCCAGTGGGGGAAGTGGAGCAACATCAGGTGGGTTCAGACTGGGTTCCTTGAAGGGAAGCTGAAGCGGTTCTGTATTTGAGTAAAACCACTTAAATCGTCTTCATTTGGCCTTCAGAATCACAAATATCGAGATTATTTTTCAATTTGGTGCACAGAAGCTGCAGAAAATCATTTTTATAGTACCACTGAAGCCCCTCCCTCCTGGAGCATTACGTCATAAAAGAAGTTTTCGGAATCTCCGCTCTCTTGATCTTCAGCGCCTGTCAAAGCTATGCACGCACACTCTTGCTATTTTCCAAAAGGTCAGAAGAAGACGTCACGACTGGTCTTGGTGCAGGGGAATATACTGGGCAAGCTTGTAATGGCACGCGCTGCCCACAAGAGCGACACGCGCTTGGCAGCCGGAAGATCCTCTTATGACGTAACAATTAGTTGGAGGTTTTTCGTGTTTTCTCGCGTTTAGTTAAATCTTCGGGAAAAACGAACGTGATATTCCGATTCACGGGATAAAAATACTCTAGAATTTCCCTCCAACTCATTTTTTTAAGAACCTCTTCAGCTTCCCTTAAACGTCGTGAAATGGTTCTATTTCGCAAAATACTCCTCAGAATTAATCTTTGATGTTCAAAGTCTACAATGCGTGCATTAATTTTTCTTTCCACGCACTATGAGTCACAGAAAAATTTAGAAAAAAATTGAGCAGTGTTCTCCTCTCAACTGGAGTCGGAGTAAGCAGCCGAATGACGTATGCAGCCAATCTTCGTCCTAACCACATGCTGTGCTTGGCAGTGTGCGGGGCACCTGCTGTACTCCGGGTATTGTTAGAGTTTGGCTACTCCCATTACTGCAGCTTGTAACTGAGTCTTAGTGCTCACACTGTGCTTGTGCCACACATGAGCCATATTCAACTATGTCAGCCTGGGGTGATCCCTGCAACCATGTCAACGTTAGGACCGAAAGAAGTGGTCTTCTCATATCCTTGAAATTACGGCGTGAGTAAGAAGCTTTCAGCTCAGTGGCATTGCGTGCGAGAATAATTGGGTCACACTTGTGTGAGTATGCTTGCGTAAAGTGTGCAACACTTGAATGTGGTCTTTGTTTCATGGCCACTTTAAAGGTGCATTTTTGTGCACTCTTCTTTCATAACGTAAGTAAAAAATATTTGTTGTGTGGAAGTTTAGACAGCAGAGTGTCAGTCGGCAACAATGGGAGTGTCGATCATGTCTCTGCTGTGCATGAGAAAGCTAGCCGGTGCAGTGCAACTTTTAGCCTGGGGTCTTTAGCGTGCATCGTGCAGTGCTGATACGTGACTGCTTGCCGGTACGATGCTCGTCCAGATTGAAACGGTCAGGGGTAGGGATTGAACCCAGGAATGACCCTAGTTTCTGTAGGAATGGGAGAGCATGGAAGAGATAAAATAAAAGCCTGCGAGTTGTTTTTGTGTGCTAACAAAGTTCGCTACATACATACCTCTTACACTCATCCCTGTGATTGTTTTGAGAGCAGCACTTAGCAGGCTTGTGTCCCGCATAGAGGTTGCAGGTTTGAAAAAGGAATCCTTTGCAGTCCATGTGGAGCATGCTGCTTATATCAAGTAACCTTTAAAAAATTCAGATTTATGCCTTTGAATAATTAAAAAAACTGTGTGATGTTGAAACTGTCGTAGGATATGTAGAGTTTTACTTTGTTCGATATTTTTATGTATAAACCGTAGTGTTAGCGTGTTTGATGCACTTTCTTGGTCTGTGTTGTGATGTTCCACCGGAAAGGCATGTTGCTGTTGGTGGGCAATGTAAACAAACAAACAGGTGCACCGACTTTTGTTTCCTGTTCTCGTTGTGACTCAGTTACTTTTTCCATGTGTTTCAGCCTGTCCACTCCGCCCGGGAGCAAGATTCTGCTCAAGAACGAGCCCATTCAGGTTGTGAACGGGTTTCTCCTGCTGGCCGAACGGGACTTCAAGTTTCTCGGCGGCAACGTGTCCCACCTAATCGAGAAGTGGGAGCTCGCCGAGGTGAGGCCTCTGAAAGGGCCGCCAAGGTGCGCACGCCCTCGTAACGGCTGCAGTGCACTGTCCAAACTTATGCCAACAAATATGGAAAGCTTGAGGGGAGCAAGTCGTCTGCCTCTTGCGCAGGAGTTGGGGTGACGTCAAAATGACGCCGAGCTCTGATTGGCTTTGATTGGGAGGATAGTGGGTAGACCTCAATGCTAGTTGCCTTGAGGTCTACTCGCTATTTGTTTTCAATCAGCCAATAAAAGCTTGGCGTTCTGACATCATCAACCCATGTGTGAGAAGTAGATGAACTTGTGCTTTGAATAGACCTTTTGCAAAATATCCCCAAAGTCTGCACCTTGCTCCCACAGCCTCTACCACATGTCACTGAATGGAGCGAGAGAGAAAGGAGGAGACACAGTTTCTCTCTTGCCCTTGCCTGCTCGCCCGCATTTAATTTGTCGCCTCCGTCGTCTGCTACGACCTGTTCCGTACATACCGTTCCTGGCTTCCTCTTCGGCACCGCAGAACGGCACCACATGATTTGAAACAGGTCTATCGCTGCATCATTTTCCCAGGGATGGCTCGAATTTAATGAAACAAAATCTGGCCGTTTTGAAGTTCAGATTATAGCCATTTTTTATCGGAAGGCACGCAAGGAGGCCTAGCAACAGTCTGAGTATTGGTGATACTCTTGCCACATTGTCGCAAGACCTAACCTTTTGGCAGGCAGGATCACTGTGAAATGTGCGTTATAAAATAGAAAATCCGATTGAAAATTTTATTTTATCTCGTGAGTTGGGCACAGAATGTGGGGGAACATATCTGGGTCCAGTGCTTTGTCAAGCAGGTAGGGCCCAAGCCACGCACTCGTGCCTGGGCTACGTATGGTGCAGCACGTAACCCTCGAGACGAGAGTATATTGTGGACAGTTCTTGGGAACGTCCACTGTGGAGCGATGGATGTCATTAAGAGGTCTCGTTGTCAGCCCGCTTAGACATTTTTTTTATTCTTTCAGTTTTATTGTTACCCTCTTCAACATGCCCTTTGCTTGCCGCTTCCCATTTCCCAATTATTCTGTGAACAACAAATAGCACCACCAATTCTTCAATTTCTATTTCGTATCGATGGGCACTCAAGTTACCATTGTCATTTTTTTTCTATTGCCACCTAAACACATTGGAGCAGTATCCTATAAATTCGTGCAGTTTGTGTCTGCATTATTTTTTTTTTTGTATATAGTTTAAATTGGTTATAACAGACCTTGATAGTGACCAAGATTTCAGTCTGTTGTAAAGAAGTATGTACGTATGCAGATACGAAAACCAACCAAACTTCAGAAATCAATATGTTATACCCAAATGTCTGTTGTAACCAGATCTGTCGTAACAAGTTTATACTGTAGCACCACGTGTATTATTGTACTTCCTGGTCATTCTCTCCCCACCGTAGAATGCCACTGTTTGTACTGTTCACCAGGCACTCTCAAGCTCTCTGTGACAGCTTTTTTTGAGCGCAGCTCTTAGGGCAGCTCCGTCTCCACGGCTTGACGAGGTGTGGAGCCAATACAGCCGTGCAGGCTGTAACTGCACGGTGCATGATGGGTAATTTTCACACCGCTTAAATCTAGTGGAAAATTTTCATCCTGCTAGAATCTACGCGGTATAAACTGTTTCGCCGACTGGATCATAGCGGAAGATTGTTCTACTGTTGACATAGCGTTTTGTGAGCAAAGTTTTCCCCACTAATTCTAAGCGCGAAAGTTTTCCCGTTGCGCTTCCGTTACTCCTCGAGAGTTGCGCTCTATTAGCGCTATATTGGAGTATAGTGAATGTGCATTTCATTTTTCCGTCTAGGGACTTCCTCCACCTTGTGTTGGGAATAAATGAATTGAATTGAGAATGATACTATAGTCACTGACAAACGCAGGGACGTGGTGGCTGATGGCGCAATTTCATTGGCCGCAGGGCGATAACCTGGTGCTCGGGACTTGCCACACCTGCTATTCATAAGCCGTCAGTGACTACAAATGATGTTGGTGACCAAGCAAAATGTGGCTGTTAATTCGCTGCCCTGTACACTCCTTTCACGCCGGGAAACCAAAGAACCTGAGCCACCACAAACGCATTGTTGGCGAAGAAGGGGCCGCCCCTCCCTGGGTTCCGTTCGGACACAAGATCGACGCCGGAGGCCTCAAGAACATGAAAGGCAAGTGTTTTCCTTCAAGCGTCTGGGGCCTCTTAGTCCCTCAGTTACCGTTCATGAGCGTCGCTCGTGTCGTCCATTACGCTCCAGGAAGCTCGACCATGACCCTAGCTTGTATTCGGTTTCGAATCGTTGTGCGGAAGGAACACCAATTTTTGTTGTCCAGCATCTGGCATGTAGCCATGAGAGTTAACATTCTGTCTATGTTTCATCTGCTGAACACTGGGGCCATCCATGCACTTCAGTTATGGGAAAGTTCATAATTTATTTTCTATTAGACATTTAGTTTTATAGCATAATTTTGCGTGATGAAGCAACATTTACTGTACCTTCTGGACCATAGTCTGCGGAATATGCATGTTTATACGTTAAAGTTTTACCTTGTGCGGACTATTTACGAAATGCAAACTATACAAGGATTTTTTTTTTCTAGATCGTTCACTGTGATAAGACGTGAAGGATTTTATGAATAATAGAGTATGTTAATGTTGATTTATGTATGACAGAAGCTTTTTTGTGAGCTAATACTGCGAGCGTTATAACAAGTTGGTGTTACGAAACTAGTGGCTCAGTGTAGCGATAGTCGATGTTCACATTCCCTTTGACTTCGTCAATCGAATTAGGTTACTAACGAAATATCGGACTATAGCACGTGTTCGATTCGCAGACTGTATAACGGTTTGACAGCAAAGCAAGCATTTGTCAAGCTGTGTTGTGTATCGCTAACTTTACGTCCTGATTGGCACTAAGTTTGAACTATGCACGGCAGTGCGGACTAGAGTCCTGAGCAAATACTTGTAGTTTTGCCGCATTTGTCACTGTGGAATATACAGGAGTGTGGATTGAGAGTCTGAATAGTATGGTTGCTTAGCTCCAGTACAGTGTACGTAATTCAGTGAAGATATTTATGGGAAGAGGCAAGCAGGGATGTGCAAAAGTGCTCAAGACCCAGCAGCAGATAGCACATACTCTTATTCAATTTGTCGTTCGAACCTTTCAGGTCGTAGATCGCGAGAATAGGCAACAGTTGGAAGACCGATATCAGCATCCATATTGGAAGCAATAAATAGAACTAAAATAAAAATGACAAACGTTCAGTTGAATTGTCGCATGCACAAAAGAAAGCACACCGAACGAAATGGTGCATTTCAATTAGTATAAGCTGCTCACCAACCGAAATTAATTTGCCCACTAATGACATTCATTAGCCTTGTTTCGACGGGCGATAGGTTAGCACTAAAGTATACTATGGGTGCCACTTAGTTGCAGACTGCAACTCTGTAATCCGTTTACGGCGTGCAACCCTACGAAACGTGTTGTGGAATCGATTCCATTCTGGTCACAGTTCCCAACAAAAATTTAGCTCCATAACATCTTTCAATTTGGGATTTCAGTTCCGATCTCAGTCCCCGCTTTGAATACATAGTCTCGAGCAGTGAAAAGACAGAAACGACTTTTGAGTCTTTGATGCCTCATTCCTCCGAGCATGTCCTCCCATTTCGATTTGACTTTTTGTGGAGATTGTCGGAAGACCTGTACAAGTACGGTATATACCGAAAATGGTTTCAAAGTATCGTTTTATGGCTGTTACACGTAGCAGAAGTGACTAATCTCTGGTGTAGGGATGCTAATTTTTCGTGTGCTGCACGTCAGTCTCGATGCTGCCAGCGTCGTTTTGTGGGAATCGGATTCACTAAATAGTTACGCTTAGGGTATCGCACTCCGTTCCCCGATTTCCTTGTGGGCACATCCATTTTGGTACCGAGCGCAGAGCGAGCGCAGTGAGTGATTGTTAAGATCTGAAAACGGGTCTTCCTGAAGTTTAAATACCCTGTGGGGAAGCTCGGGTGGTATCAATTTGCTCCGTCGCCAACCGTTTTAACATTTCTGATGGACGAGTGAGCATTTCCTGCGATTTCTGATAAAGCTTTGTATAACTGGCAACAATGATTTTGAGCACCAGGATGGTGCTCAGAATTTCTCAATTGGTGACTCCCTCGCTGGGAAGAAGAGGCGGGGGTCAATTTTTTATATTCTTTTCCCCGATCCCCCAAAAGGTCATCCTAGTGATATCCCACACTGCCTGGCGATAGTTAAAAAATTTCGAAGGATGCAAATCGGCTTAGAGGGGCTAAGGGAGGAATCATACTTTTGGTTTTTAATTTCTAGGCTAGGTGGCGCAAGCTACCGCCCGTTATAAAGGGTACAGCCGTTAGCATCCATCCATCCATCCATGGCTGAAGTGTCGTTACTTTGAAGCATAACTTAGTGAGTGGCTCTGGTGAGAGGAGAAAACGAAGGATACGGATAGTCTTGACATCTGCCGCCAACCGCAGGCAACTTTCAAGTCCATGGACCTGTGCCAGAAGGACACCAAGCCCAACGAGTCGTTCGAGAAGCACCGGCAGCTGACCATCGCCGAGATCTCCCGCTCCAAGGAAGGGAAGGTCAAGGTCTTCGGAGGTGGCAAACAGGTGTGGACCTTGTTTACATTGCTATCTGTGTCCCCCCTGCCCCCCCCCCCCCCCCCCCCCACACACACACACAAAAAAAACAGAAAAAAAAAAAGTTTAATGATACAGTTATTTGAAAAATTTTCTCAATAGTGGTACTTAAAGGGCAACTCCGGTCCATACTTTCGATTTTGGGATTATGACTGTTTTTAGTGCAGCCAGCGTCCCTGAATTGCAAGGTGTAATTTTTTTCTCGTTATCGTGCGTAGTTTTAAAGATATCGACGCCTCAAAGTTCTGTTTGGGGCGCGGCCGACAAAACCGGAACTAGCCGCTCGAGGCCCCGGCAACACTGGAAATCGTGGACGTGACGTCAGGATCGTTCTCGTTCAACGAGTACGCAGGCCAAGCGGCACCTACCTCTGTTGCGCTAGCCGTCTAAAGATAGAAGGTAAGCTGATTTTGTTTTAATTCTGTATACGTGGTAGTTATCCAGCATATGTAGCAAGAGTTAGTGCGTAAACCCAAAAGCTAGCGACTGGAAAACCCGTCAACTCGTTCGGTGCCGCACTCGGCGGCCGCCGCTGTGCGTGCACTATGCCGTACTCGTCGCTTGTATACCCAAAAGCTAGCGACTGGAAAACGAGTGAACTCGTTCGGTGCCGTACTCGCGGCTGTCGCTCTGTGTGCTGTCCCCCGTACTCGTCGCTAGGCCTAAATTGTCATCGGGGCTCCGTGGATGGAGCGGCGTTGCTCCACACCGCGCTGCCAGTGACGTACAGTACTGGGGGCCCTCTCGCTTTCGCGCTGCGGGTCATTCCCAGACACGAAGCTTTGAGGCTCTCCGGCGCGGGCCGCGGCGCCCGAACAGACAGTGTGCTGGGCTGTACACGTCTGTTTTTTGTTCTTTTTCCCTCAGGCGCGTAAAAGCCGAATTTGTAAGCTGCGACACTAATTTACCACATAAGCCGCAAGCAACCAACACCCGTAGGTTTCGTTCGTAACTCTCCGGCGAAAAATGATCGGAGCAGAGCTTCGATCTGGGGGTCGGCGTCCAAGGCTTTCCAAAGTCCACTCGTCGAACTGCGTTCACCCACACCTTCTCCAATTTCCGATCCGTTGGAAACTTATGAAAAAGCACCTCCGGGTTGCGCAGCGGGTTGTTTGAGCAGCCCACAGCGCTACAAGTTGTACTCGGCATCTTCCAAAGAACAGCTGGGCAGTCTTGGGCGCACCGAGTTGCTCGCTAAAACGAGTCTTGAAGTCCTCACAAGCAAATAAACAAAGGGCTATACCGAAGCTACACGGGCTACAGATAAAAGCAACGGCTAAACACGCAATCACAAGCCGAAGTAGCGGTGGTAGCGGCACAAAGAAGCGCGAAGCGCGCGCAACGGGTGCGCCCGTCCGGACCGGAGGAAAAAAAGAGAACGATAGTGACGTCACCGCCCAATGTTGCTTTAGTGATCGGCAACCCGCTGGCCGCCCGCTAAGGAGCAGCGGCTCGCGGCGGGTCGCATTTTTATTATCGGCATTAGTTGAGAACGCGGCGTCGCCCGGACGTAATTTTTTGGCTGGGGTCGTATTTTGTGTCACTACAACGATACCAGTAATTTATTTCATTTTGAGTTTTGGCCGGAGTTGCCCTTTAACGTGACATCTCAGCAAACAGCTGTCCGCAGTAGAATAGCCTGCTCCTGTCTTTGCTTCATTTTCCGGTTGGCTAAATGCTAAGAAACTGCAGATCTCTAAGAGAAATCGGGCCACCTCCCTTTTGGAATATACTAGGAAACAGACTGTTCAAAGTTTTTCTTTCTCCCAGTTGCCGTCACCACTCCCGACACCACTCCCGGAGTTTCGGTTGCATTATTTATCCACGTTAGATGAACCTGCTAGCAATAATGGAAGTGTTGCACTTAGGCGGGCACCGTGACTGTTGTGCGTCAGCGGCAGACGAGAATGCAGTCTTTGGCACACAGGTTTTTCTGTATTTTTTATTTTTGAAAGTAACAAAGGAACAACCAGTTTATATGAAGCGCTACCCTGAATAAAGCCGTTGGTAAAACTTTTTGCATCGAGGGGCTTCAGAGCCGAGTGTGTGCCAAAAGGTTGATTTGACCCAAGTTCTAAACGAGCACATGCAAAGCTCACATCATGTGTTCTTTCTTCCTTAACCTCTTTCCTGCCGTTCTCACCACACCAGTAACTATAAACTCAATTTCGGAAAAGTTTTATCACACTATGTGTCGCTGCGAGATTGCGAGTGTCCCCGGTGAAGCGTCCGCAACGACCGAATGTGGTAACTCGACGACGTTGGACGGGACGCCCTTGCAGCAGCCGCAGGACGGGGACATTGCTCAGCTGGTGAGCATCGGCTACTCGGTGGAGGCGGCGGTGAGCGCGCTCAAGATGCACTAACTGCGACATCGGAGCGGCGCTCCAGGCGCTCGAGATATCCGACAGGTTCGGCGCCAACAGGAGAGACAGGGCCAACAGGCCCGGTACGTATAGCACTCCTTTTGTGCGGTCTTCGCTTGTTCCTAATTTTGTTTCTAAATCCTCAGTACACCAGTTCTAGAGCCACACACTATGTTTTCCGGCCCATAGGTCTCGTTTGGTTTTCTTTTTTCTAAATTTCCGTTATTGCGTTTTATAGTTAAAAGGGTGGATTGCTGGGCTTAGTACGGTTGTTGAACGACATGATCAAAAGCGGCGCAAAGGACGGGATAAAAGTGGAGGGAGCACGCAGGACAGATGCTGACTGACAACTAAATTTTTATTGGAAATTTCACACGGCGCACAGTGTCTTGCACTTGCACGTGATCATCTAATGACATGTCTGTGTGGGGTCATACCACGGAGTTAAATCGGCACTAGGGAAACCCGAACGTCAGCTCGTGTAAACCAGCGGCGTCACGCGTAAAGATGCAATAAGGGGGGGGAGAAAATGCGCATAAAATAAATGATAAATCGGCGTTGATGAATTGCTGCTCCCTGCTCGTCAAATGCACTGACGCGGCACCGATACAGCAATATTCCCTCTCTCCACCTGATTACATCTTTATGTCTGACGCCGCCGGTTTACACGAGCTATAGTTCGGGTTTAGCTGGTGTAGATTTAACTCCGTGGTACGACCGCACATAGATATGTGATTAGACAAATGCGTGCACACGTGAGACACCGTGAGAGTGTGGAATTTCCAATAAATATTTAATTGTCAGTCAGCGTCCGTTCTGCGTGCTCCTTCTACTTATGTCCCGTCCTTTTGCACTTCATAAGACAGCTGCGCACATTTGCCACAGGGGTCGTATCTCTCATTCGACTAGTCAGGGAGAACATTGACACTCGCTCCCACTTGCGCACATGTCGCGATCACAACACACAAGTGTGGGCTTATCAATTTTACCGCGTGGCAGGGGCATTACTCGGGCTTGCACCTGTGAGTGTACACTTCTTATGCGGGCGCCGCGCATGCGAACAAAAGCCCGATGTCGAAGCGAGGGACGAACAAGCATTTCTTTGTTGTCTGTCTTTTGCGTTCGTTCCACAGAGACGGGCAGAAAAAAACGGGAACCAAGGGAGCGCGACTCCCAGGACGAGAAGTCGGCGGGCAGGCCTTCCGGACCCAGCACTCTCTTCGACTATCTGCAGAACCAGATCTCCCTCCCCAAAGGCAAGTCACCCTAAAGATGAACTCCGGGCTGTAAACTAGCACGGGAAGGGAGTTCTCAGACATTCCGACCCCTATCTCCCTCCACGATGGCCCGAAGAACCCCTCCCGGTCCAGGCATAGATGTAACGAAACAGTGCGGGAGCCTGTAGACCTTGTAAATAATAAGGCACATTACAACTAGGGTGCGTATTTTTCAGTGTTTATTTATAAGAGAAATCGGCAGGTGTTTTTTCTGTGTTTATTCAGTTTTTAAACACCGGTGTATTTGGGTTGGACAACTGGTGACGAAACTAAAAACAGTGATCATCAATAATAGAACTTCACTTGCAAAAGAAAAATTGCGCGGGACGGACACATTTTTTGAGGCAGATTTGCAAATTTTATTTTTAGAACCAGTGTTGCCATTGGGCGGTTGCAAAAGATAGTCAAAACGTAAGCCAAAGTAGCCAAAAGTAGTTGATTTATTTATTTTTGTGCCAAATTTGTTGCAGCTATATTTCTAAGGAAGAAGTGTCATAAAAAGTGAAAAACAGACAAGGCTCTGTAGTACACCCTCAGTCAACGTGAATTTGGCTTTAATTGGGGCGAAAATATTCAACCACCAGTGTTTTTTTAGTTTTAACTGATTTTTTTTTATTTTTGACACCGGTGGATGTTTATTGGTGTTTTTCGGTGAAAACTGGAAAACAGCCGAATTTTAACGGACCTTGATAGTGATAAAGATTTTGGTCTGTCGTAAGAGGTGTACCCAGAATGCAGATACTCTCACTACACACTTTCACATAGATTACAGCCGTGGTCTGTTCTGACCAGTGAGACTGACGAAATGTGAATGGATGTGAATGTGAATTTGAATGTGAAAGGCACGTTGTGATTCCATCTGTCCACAATGCGGGTGGAGACAAAGCATCCACACTAACAGCACGGGCAAGGGTACAGCTAGAGCACGAGCTCTTAGCAGTTCATTCCAGTGCGTGAGCGCTGCGTTGGCGCCTCCCATGTTTTCGGCCTCGCGTGCGTAGCATTTATTTTGCTCCAAGTAAGTGTACAACAAAGCATAGTTCTGCTTTTCACCACATGAGCCGTGTCGATCGAATCTCGAGGCGAACAACGAAGACGAGCTAGCTTAATTTGAGTGAAGGTTTATTGTTGTTTTTCTTTTAAGGAGGTAAAGTGTTACCCAATGTTTTGCCATCACATGTTACTTCAAGTCACTGTAAATGGTTAGGAAAGTTGAAAGGGACACTGACACCCCCAAATTTTTTTTTTCCTTTTTTGTCAGGCGGTTTACTATGGTGTCGGAATACTACACAATTAATATTTTGCTACAGAGTCGCGTATTTTTTTAATAAAGCCAAAAAACGCAACTGCTCGAAACCGAAACCGAAACTCCCGCACCGCACGCAGAAGTGGAGAGGATAGTGAGAGTGGCGGAAGTCACGTAACTACACCCGACCGTGCGGATTTTTTTTTTTTTCCGCATGCGGTAGCAGATGAAATGCGTTTGTTCGTTGCGCGATTCCTGTGCAGCTATGTTTGTTCCGCTCGCTGTTTTGTACTTCAAGATGAGTTGTTTTGTACATTTAAGTGTTGGCAATTAGTTGTGAGTTCCCGAGTGCCGTGGTGAATTCCCGTGATCGGCTCCGAAAAGAATACTCCCAAGATGTTGCGTGAAGAGTTGCCTCACATGTCCTGCATCTGAAACTGGCATTGTGCGGCAGAGTGCACAAGTTTCCGAAAGATCAACGGGTCGGGATCAATGGCTGGCTGCAATTCCTGTAGAACAGTTACGCGAAGCTCGGAAAGCGGACGCTACCCGATTCATATGCTCCTCGCATTTTGTGGAAAGTGGCTACATTGAGTTCGCAGGTGTCAAAAAGGGAATCCCATACCGTTTAGTTCCGCGATGTATCGTCCACAACAATTGTTTTTTTTGGTGAAAATTGTAAAAAAAGAAATAAAAACATCACAAAATGCTTGACAAAAAAAAAAAAAGTGCACCCACACCAGGGATTGAACCCGTCTTTCCACGTCTTTCCACTGCGCTACTGAAGGAACCCTATCATACCTAATAATGGAGCGGGTAGATTTTATGTCGAAAGCTTGCTGCCGATTTCCCTTCAATACATGCACTCCCGGCTTGAAGTCGAGCAGCGCCACGCATAGGGCACATTCGCGCCTCGTAAAGTAACCGTACGCGTGCGTATTCAACTCGAAGTACGCACTTCGTGCTTGACGTTTGAGCGATCGAGCGACGTCTTCGTGCAATCGGCTTGCTGGTCGGGCGTGTCATACGGGATGAATATCAGTTCTTTTGATCGGTCCAAAATTTCTCTTTCGAAGGAAGACAGAATTCGCCGGTACCGTGAACAACAGTTCTGAAGTAGAGCTCCAACGCCCGTCGTCCGCTGCCATCCGCTAGTCCCACGATACGCGAAACGACGCCATGTTGAGAATTATGCAGTGAACGCACAGAATGCTTCTGGTTGTCTGTGCTACCTTTTTTTTTTTTCAATCAACGTATTTGTAACTTTTTGGAAGCCACAAAAAATGGGTTTCATATTTTTTTCTATTTCTAATATTGACTGTGTGCCTTCAATGACCCACGACTTTGATTAAATTTGGTTGTCGCGTCGAAACCTTAGAAAACGGCCCGTGACCACGGAAAAGAGAGTGAGCGCGACTCAAACCGGCCAGTTCTTGATCGGCGGTTTTTGGGCGGAAAGAAACCGAAGTTCGAGCCGCAAATTCTGTTTATTTATTTATTTTACCCTCAGGGCGTAAGCATTGAAAAAACACAGACACGGATACATAGGTAATACAATCAGTGTAGATTAGAAAAAAATACATTCCAAGGCTTTTTGAAAAAGGTCGTGATCTATGATCGAGACTACGGGTGCAGCTAGGTGGTTCCAGTCAAAGGATGTAGACGGTATGAAGGAATGGAAAAAGAGTAGGTAGTTGGGCTCTCATATGTCACGCACAGCGGGTAGTTGGGCTCTCATATGTCACGGACAGCTAAAAACCTCGGTGAGCATAAATACCCTGTCAGTGTCCCTTTAAAGAAAAAAAAAAGTGGAGTTTTTTAAATATTGTCGTGCAAGTTTGCCACATTTAGAGAAATGAGCTGCATTTCTGAATTAATAACAGAACTACAATAATTGCCAAGCATATATTTTTTGTACATTGGTAAAATTAATTTAAGGATAATAATTTTGATATATTTTGCGTTGTTTTATGTGAAATAGTTCGTTGGTAAATAATTTGAGAATCTGTCTCTCAAAAGTGTTTGACATGTTTCGTAAATATTTTTGCATAAAAACCTTTTATTTTAATTTTTAATAATTTGTGTACATGTTGTAAACCTTTCATAAAATAAGTAGAGAAGTTTATTACTACAAGCATGCTTCGGTGGGAAATTAACGGCTGTGCAAAGTACAATACCGAAACCTTGGCAATCTGCACTGCTCGAGCTTCGAAATTTTATGTCGCCGAAAGAAAATTAGTTACGGCGTTCACATACTGTAAAATACTGGGCAAGTACCCGCTCAAAATTTAGAGATAATCGCTAAAAAATAGGGGATGGGCACTTGTCCGGTCGTTAATTTTACATATCAATGTACTGTGCATATTTTCTCAGATCTTACAAATTTGGGTATAGGCGCTTAGTGTGGAATGGGCGGATGCACGGTATTTTACGGTATAGCTAAAGGCTCCCCCTAAGAATGTGGCTTTAACATATATTTTTTATATAAATATAAAAATTATGACCCGGACCATCATTGCAGAATGTGATGTGGGAATACTCGTATGTTGTGCCATCTGTAAGTAGCAACGTCAACCAGATGCTTTTACTGTTTTTCTCCCCATGCGTAGGGAAAAAATTAATTTTTCTAGGCTTACAATTTTTTCCCCAAAACTACACTCATGAAATTCGAGTTACTACCATAAATGCACTAGCTAACAACACCTTTGTGGAAAGTTTCATTGCACTCAGTTCGTTGGTTCCTTTATACAAATGTTTTTGCCCCCCAATGGCGTTTGGAAACACTGTAGGGGCCGGCCAGAAAACGCATTCTGCGCTAATAAAGAGAAATTTGTCGAGCGTGTTGCAAGAGTCCGTTCCGTCTGCGTCCACAGTGCCCGACGTGGAAGACGCCCACCTCTGCGATTTTGCATCCTCCGAGAGTGGCCAGTTCACGAACGACGCGAGCGATCGGAATTCCCGGGGCTTCCGGGGCCACTCCAACGGCGGGGGGCACACCGCCGGCCGCTACGGGCAGCACCAGAGGTTCCGTGGCAGCCAAGATGGCCGCCGGGGCGGCGACGGAGACCCTCCCTTTCAGAACCACCAGGACGGCCCGTCTTCCGGCTTCCACGGTGGCAGCGCGGCGGCTTCGTTCGGGAGGCAGAGGGTGAGTCAATTTCGACGCAGGGCATGTTTTTTCTTTTTCGGCCTGAATCCGCAAGAACACTGTCACAAAGAACCGTCGCATCGGTTTCCCATGTCGAAATCATGCGACTACGTCATGTGACCTCTTTGCTACCTTTTGGAGGGGAAGTGCCGTCGTATGACCACGTCATGTGACTACGTCATGTGACCAGGTTACGTGACATGCGACCGAGCCTCACGACATAGATTTCTTCACTAAAGTTAGGGGGAAAGTGATGTCACGTGACATTAACTTTCCCGCTAAATTTAGTGGGGAAATTGACATCATGCGGTTCGTCATGTGAAATCGATTTTCCCGCTAAATTGACATCATGCATGTGATTACGTCGTGTGACTTCAAGTTATGAGACATCAGTTTCCCCGCTAAATTTAGTGAGGGAAGTGATGTCACCCTATATCAATTTTCCGCTAAATTTAGCGGGGATTTTGACGTGACACGACCTTGTCACGTCACCTCAGATCACATGAAGTCAATTTCTGCAAGGTGGTAGCTTGCACCCAACGCGTTCTGTGCTGTCTTTGTCAGCGTGATCAAACTTGTATAATTTTTTTTCTGTCTTGTCGTGGTCTTGTTGATGGAGATAAGTTTGAAAGCTGCCGTACTTATGCAATAGTAAGGCAACTAAAAGCTGGTCCGCAAATTAGCATTTGTGTGTGACTTAGTGCAGGGATTCTCAAACTCTTTGATCTCGAGGAACGCCCGTCTGCTTTGAATAGCGGCGCACTGACCTCCTCTTGGTCTTGGCATTGGTACCATAAAGCAGTACGGATGGATGGGTACTAACGGCTGTACCCTTTGTAACGGGCAGTAGCTTGCACCACCTAGCCTAGAAACAAAAAAAAAAAAAAGTTTGACTGCTTTCTTTGCCTTTTTAAAGCAATTTTCCTTCCCCTCAGCCTTTTTGTAACTATCACGCACTGTGGTATATCGCCGGGGTGACTGTTTGGGGGATCGGGCAAAAAATAGAGGAGACTACAGACCAGTGTTGCCAATTTAGTGGTTTTCTGAGTTGTCTGTAGTGAAAGGAATTGCCGTTTTGCGGTTGGCGGGACTTTTACAGGTTTTCTAGTCAGTGCATTTTTTGCCGGCCTGAATTGTCCTCCAGTTTACAGTTGTCAATCGTAAATAGCCTAATTTCTGTTCTATGTTAGAGTCATTTGGTCATTGTTTTTGTTCATTCTCAACAAAACTGTTGCAAGTGAAAATGTTGCTTGCGACGCCATCAAGATATTTCGGGGGTCAACATCGAAACATGGTGTTAAAACGGTCGTTCTTGGCCTGCGCCTCAAATTTAACAGTATTTAGCATGTTTTTTTTGTTTTTTTTTTTCAGGTGACAACATTGGTACAGACTTTGTCTATTGCACATACCTTGTGTTTGGCTTACTGTCGGGTGTCGACGAGTGGCTGATAAAATAGTGCTTAAAGGGATGCTGAGCCGTAATTTGGAGCTCACAAGACGAGGCTGGAGCAACCGGCAGGACATTGCGAAACCTCGAAACATCGCTCGAGCAGCGACGTCTTTAGCGGTTGGCCGTATTTTTGGAAAAGTGCGCGTGTGAACATGGTCGGCGAGACACTAAACACGACTGAACACGACGGGACACTAAACAGACCTGTCGGGGACAAGGTCGAGGCATCATACCATAACTGGACACATTTTGTCTTCAGGGACGCCAACAGGACACGCACAACTGGAACAGTTCTCCGTCGCCGTCGTGGACCAATCACCAGGCGTACGGCGGCCGTCCCGCCGCCCGGGATCCCCCTCTGGCTCCGCCCACTTCCCGGGACCCGCCCCTGGCTCCGCCCCAGGGCGACGGCGGCGACCGCAGGAGGCCGACAGCGGCAAGCGCCGAGACCGTGCAGAATGCGAGGCCGCCTCCGCCCCGCGAGCGCAACTTCCAAGAGGCGACGACACGGCCGGCGCAGCAGAGGCGCGTGGCTTCTGGGCAGAAGGTGCTGGCAAAGTACTGGGAGGACGGAAAGGTCAGTCCAGCAGCGTTCTTTGTTCTCTCGGCTCCCTTTGGTGCAGGGGCGGATCCAGAACTCCGTTTTGGGGGGCGGAAAATTTTTAAGGATACTATGCTCCCATTCTTTCTTGTGCACCGGCGGGTCCACCCATGTCAAATTGCCCTCCGAGAAGGGGGAAAAAAGGGTCGACTTCGTTTGGGGGCGGCTGCCCCCGCCGCCCCCCTTGGATCCGCCACTGCTTTGGTGTGGCCAAACTTCTATTTCGTAAACTGACGTGGAAGCTAGGAGCAGAAGAACTACACACAAGGAGTCTGATTAAGACGGGTCCTTCACGAACACGCGAAAGGTTACAAACGCAGGAAAGACTGGTCCTCCACAAACACACGAAAGGCTACAAACTCACGAAAGACACAGGTCCTCCACAAATGCACGAAAGGTTACTCGAGTGCTGCACTTTCTCACAAAATGAATCTTTTCCGAGGCTGTGGAAGGCTGGCGTTATAAATTTGAGTGTGACCGAGTGCCTTGTGCCCGCTTGTGACCGGTCAATGTGATGCGTACCTGGCCCACATTGTCATACCATATTTTTATAAGTAATTCGGTTATGATACTAGTTTTAATGGTTTTGTTTTTGAAGGTCGGGGTTAATTTGATGAAATGGATTTAAGGGGACATGCGCCAGAGGAGAATGTTTTTTTTTTTAATTATTTACTATATAGAAAATAAATTTTTACAGTTTATAGTGCTTGATCTTCTCTTTATAAATCTGCTGTTAGATTTGATATATACCGTAATATCTTGAGTCATCGCCCACCCACCTGCCGCCTGAATTTCATAAAAAAAGTGGGGTGGGCCATGTCTCGGTGGGTAAGCACAAATATTTTAGAAAAAGCTAAATAAACACCCATTTTTATACGTATCTAGCGTGCCTGCACAAGAGATACATTAAACTAAAAACTCGAATTAGTTTCATTGTTTTATGCAAAAAATGCTCACAAAAGAATGTTTTACTATCGCAAAGCCTGTTGCTTGAATATGTGTGATGAACACATTTGATCGGCATACAACGCGAACGTTTGTTCCGCGAAAGCACGTTCCTAACACCGCTATGTTCTCTTCGCTAAAAAGAAGAAAAAAAGTCAACAAGAATATAGAGAAATTAACCGGGCAAAACGAGCGAGCGAGCGAGCTGTTTAAAGAAGTGACAAAGAGTGTGCTGGGGAAGCGGGAAAGCCGGCGATCGCGTCGGCAAATACTTTGGCGTCGGCCCAACTCGGGCGCCTTGTCAATCGCAAGGATGAGGCTCTTGTGCCACTTTCTTGTTTGGTGCATACATGTGTGCGTCCACTCGCGGCGTGCTATCAACGCGGGTTGAGGCGGCGTTGCTGCATGGCGCGGACGGCACCATTATTTACCTGTTGGCTTTGTCTTAAACATTGCACAACCGCGGTCGCAGCATTCCGGGAGAAGGAGCGGGTTCGCGGTGACCTTGCTTTGGTGTAGATGGACTTGATTTTACACTCTGCAGTTGCAGTTAGATTCCAGGGTATGGGGCGCTCGCTGACCTCGTGATCCCTGCTTGTGGTACTGCTTGTGTTATCCTTCAAAAAATTTCCTTTTTTTTCGTCTAAACAAATTTTTTTGTAAGCAAGACAAAGTTTTATTTTGTTATCTCCGTCGATTCCTCTCGCACACATGTACTACGACTTCGAGGTCGTGTAAAGGCCTGTCCAAACAGGATACAACAAAAATCGTTTGGCGCTCTGCTTCTGCCTGCTTTTCTTTTGCCGAGGGAGGGGAGGGGAGGAGGGGGAGGGGGAGGGGAGGGGAGGGGAGGGGTGGGGGAGAGGGAGGGGAGGGGAGTTCACCCCATCCCCGTGTCCTCTACGCAAGCCTTGATCTGCTCATCACATGGGTCTGGAGGGCCACTCACACGCTCTGTTGGCTGTCGATCAATTTCTCAAGGCCTTCGCCGCTTTTCAAGTCCCGAAAACAGGAAAGGCAAGACTCGAGGGTGAGGGGGCAAGCCAGGCAAGCGCACATCATGTCGTCTTTTAGCAGTTCTATGGATTGGATCGGATTCCCGCAGATCTTATGTTCTCAACGTACCTCGTATAGACAAACAAAATCGGTTGGTTAGGTGTTTAATAAAATGAAATATATATTCTTACATTCTCAGTGTTTATACATACAACTAAAAGTCTCACTGTTGCGCACTGCACTTCAATATAATTTTTTTCGAGCTATGTTTAGGTTCTTTAAGTGGAGTGCACTCGCAGTCGCAGAAGTAGTCGGTGCACCAAAGTTTACCTCCTCAGCATTTCGGATGTATCTTAAGACGCAAAGATTCACCAGGGTAGCTATGCACTCAGAATACGGAACCGCAACGGACGCCATCACGACTAACGTGGATCTTGATAAAGAAAGCTGAGCTGGGGCGGCCGAGACGTGCGCTTTGACGCAGGAATCTTTCAAATCCACGTGAAGCCGGATTTCTTTGGCCTTCCTGCCAAGGCGACGACGATAGCGGCGTCGGCGACTTTGCGAGCCGCGGGAAAACAGATAGGCAGGCAGCAGGCACACCATTGGCAGGTGGCGTGTCACGTCAAGTCCGACGAGCACCGACGTCAAAGAAAAGTTGAGGAGGCGAGGAGGAAAGTCGGGATGTTGGTTTGGCCGGTATCCAAACAGACATCAGACTGGCGACTACCGGACGCTTCAATTTTGACGATTTTCGCCAGAGTCGTGTCGCCTGACAATTTTTGTAGTAGCCTGTTTGGACAGGCCTTGAAGGGTAACTGCATAGAAATAAAAGTGTTTTTTTTAAACAGCCTAATTGGGACAAGCATGTCACAAAACAATCATCCACGAAAAACAATTTTTTCTAGCAATATTTACGCCACAGGACGTAATTTAGTTGGAGTCACAACTTCTCCACATTTGAAACTCCCGCTCTTTTGACGCGCGCGGAGTGGCTGTTAATCGTCACTCCGTGACGTGTAGCAGCCACTACGTGACGTATAATACCAACTTTGTGGCGCGCGATTAACGGACGAAATAGCCGCAAACTAAAATCGGTCAAGCGCAATAAATATTGCTGTAAAAATTTTTATTTTTGGCAGGAAAATTGTTTTTGTGACATGCCTGTCCCAATTAGGCTGTTTAAGAATAAACTTTTTTTCTTTGCAGTTACCCTTTAAATCAGAATGTAATTGCATAAACACAGCAAAGTGCCTTTTCTCTTTCGTTCTTTTTTGTCACGGACGTCCTCTAACTTTAAGGTCCTCGGCCGCGTCATTTGGGTAGTATGAATGTTCGCGGATCGCGGAGTCCGCGTAGGGGTATTTAGAGTGGGCAATCACTTGGTGCTTTTTGAAAATCAATATTCGCCCAAAATGGGGGTGGGATTTTGATGACAATAACAAAACTTGATGACAATAACAAAAGTTTAAATGGAGGAAACTAATTGCATGCAAACCATCTTTAAAGCTCTGGAATAGAGAATAATCATTTAAACTCACTCTGCGCACAAACACAGCCAGCATCAATAAAGAAATGCTCATTGTTTGGCTTGATTGACGGTTGAGGTCTTCGGGGGCTCCAAAAGGGGCCTTTAGGGTCCGCGGACCCCCATTTGAGAACCACTGACTATGTGCTATGTCGTTGAGTACTATGTGCTCAACACCATACATTGTCATAGTTTGTTGCAGCTTAAAGGGATACTGAATCGAAACTTGAAATATGCAAAAGAATTCAGAAATAAGTTGAGTAGGATCGATAGTGCCTGTAAATGATAACTGCATGCTTTGTATTTTGAGCGGACGGCTATAGTTTTTGTTCTTAGTGCCAGATTTCGGCGAGTGCTTCAAGATGAGCCATCGGAGAACACGATGCGTCTCGGGATTTCTGTTGTGTCAGGGTGCACCCGTGACGTTGTCAGATCTCTCGGGGTCAAGCGTTTCGTAGTTATGAGTTTTGCCACTTGGCAGTGTCGACATGTTACAACGTTGCTTTGTCGAGGACTGAACATCCGCATGACTGTACCATCTCCACCGTCATTACCGCGTTGTCTGTTAGAATACCACATCAACACGAACGTGATTACTGCGATGACGGCATGAGTCATCTACGCTAACTCCAACTCGTTTGCAGCGAGATTGCACTCAAGCGATGCGGTTATTCAGTCAAGCCATGCTGTTGTTTGGTTCACATACTGCTTTAGCGCCTTTGCACTACTTTCGTAGTAACGTCTTTACTAACAAATATTACTGCCACACAAACGTGTGATACGATGAACGAGCAATATGGACAACTTTGATAGTTCCTCCTTGTTTGCAAACTAGTGGACCAGCACGCCGGTTCCCATGACAGTCGACGCACCACGCTCCTGCCTAATCTATCTGCTGCACAATAGCATGGCGTCTCACTGTAAATACACGGAATGATTGCGAACAGGTGGTCTGTTCATGAAGCAAACAATCTTTTCGAATGGGACCGTCGGCTTCATCAACACGGGAACGGCTCTACAATGCTTGCTGATGCGGTCCCAGCGTGGTCTACAATGGTGGCATTCTGCATTCTCTACCGATCTCTCTCGCTTGTACACAGAGCCCGATTTTTATGCATTACCACGCCACACTCCCATGGCATAGTGCTGCTCATATACACTCAGGGCAATCAAGTTTGGTGTGACACGTTGCGCCATCTAACTCAAAATATTAACAACAATGGGAAGGCCCTCCCGCCAGCCTGCTTGCTCGTGGGGCTGTTTACGCATCAGTTTGAAGATGTTGATTGGTGCGTTTTTGGTCTTTTATTCTTAACATTGCTATCGGATGTCGCAGAAGACCAAACGTTGAAGCTGTAGGCACTGTTGCGTACCGGACTGTAGCAACCCCAGAAGCTTAGCAGGTGTGAAGCTCTGCAGGTTCCTATCAAGGCCGTGGAAAATACAACACCGTCGGAGATGAATCAGTGCCATAAAACGTGTAAAATAAGCATTCCGTCCGCATTGCTTGACTCAAGATGGATTTCTAAATGTGTTATTTGACTCGAAATGTAGAATTAATGTGCTCGAAGCCCAGCATTCTCTTTGGATTTAATGCGATGACTCTGAAGTCAGATCAGTCCTTTGACAGTTTCACTGCTCTCTGCTCCGCGGACGACAATTGTAATCGAACAACGTTTTGTGGACGTTTGATCGTAGTTACCGAAAACCACAGTGAGCGTTTTTCCGATTCGCCGGTTGCAGAGCAGACTGTCATTTTCGCCTTTAGCGTGATCGCATGGCTGTCCAAGATGGTTCTCTTCAGGTAGTTTCGACCCGTCCCCGCTGCAAGAAAACAGTCTACTCAACAACTAAAAAGAAAAAAAATATACTTACCTCACGAGAAAAGATTATCCATGCGGCGTTTATTTGTGTTCTGTATAAAAGTGAACAGCAGAACGAGCATCAGCTTGCAACGAGCAACTAGCATGACACCGACCAAACTACAGCCAGCTTGCACGAAAAACACATTCCTCGACACCATAATCGTCTTCAACACGACGACGGGGGGTGGAGAGAGAGGAGGGAGGAGAGTGGGGGGAGGGAGGAGAGGGAGAGGGGAGAGGGAGGGAGGGAGGGAGGGAGAGAGGAGGAGGAGTGGGAAACCAGCTGATCATTAAAATCAGGTCAGCTATTCATGCAGGAAGAGTTCACTTGGAAAGAAAAAAGGGTGGGTGAGGATGAGAGAGAGAGAGAGAGAGAGGGAGGGAGCGCTTTTAGTTCCGTTTTGTAGAGGAGGGAAGCTCAGACGAAGCCTTCACTTTTGTAATTTTGAAGTGAGCACAAGCAATGTAAGAAAAAAATAAAACTGCCCTTGTCTATTTGCTTTCACTTATATTTGGCCGTAATATCAGGACGTTAAATTTTGTTGTGCTAGTTTTTGTTTTGGGTTGTCTCGACCTATCAAGGAAGGCACCTACTAAAACTCCCTAATGCTGGAACGACACAACCGTACACACATGCACATAATATACATATTTAACATTTGATCCATTTTTAAAACACTCGGTAGTGTAGTGCGCGACAACACAACGCTCGGAGTTGGTAATTATGTAATCTCGAGAGGGTACTCCTGCATCGCTGCCGATTTTAGCCGTCCCATTGTTGTCTCGTTTGGCCATGGTGGCAATGATAATCAACCGACGGTGGCGCTCTCTGGAACCCTGCCCAGCACCTATGACGGCAGGGCCCTCCAACGAAGCTTCAAGGACATCCGATAGGTAAAATCGTTTAATCGTTTAATGCGTTTTAGAATACCTTCTCTTCGCGTTTTCCAACCAACGAATGGTGTTTTCAACGTCTTTGTATTCAATAGCTCATGTTTAGGCAAAGAAATAAGCCATAGAATTTTGATCCTGTACCCCTTTAAGAAAAGCAGGATGAGCCCCTCCACCCTCCCAGAAAGTTCTCTTGCTCGCCGATGATTGGTTGTTTCCTCCTGTCCACCCACCCCCTCTCCAGCATTCGCTCTGCTTAAGTGGAAAGAGTGGAGGGCTTTGTGGGAGAAACTTGTTCTGCTATTCTTATTCTGCAACGGACTGTGGAGTTTGGCGATTTCCGTCACTGCACAGATTGTGAGCCTGAATGCTCGCCGACGAGTCAATCGTTACGGAGTACAAGCCGAACTGGTTCTGCGTTGCTCGACCCACACTTGATGCGCCCGACACCGTTCGGCACCTCCGTAAGGCTCTCCAGAGGAGAAATATTGAACTTTGCAGCGAAGTTTGATCCCGATATTGCTTCATGGTGCCCTTAAAAGAAACACTAAACATAGGGAAAAAAAGGTCGGAGGACACCTAAGCACTACTTATGAGTTGTGAATGCGAAAGCATGAATGTCCGACGATGTGGATGCTAGCTGCGGCGCCATGTTCGTCGGCGTCGAGACGAGCAGAAGCATTGCCGACGATGTGGATGATGGAGGCGACAGCATGTTGGTCGGCGGCGAGACGAGTAGAAGCCTCCGAGCGTGTGCCAACGTGTCCGTTTTAACCAGCGCGGGGCCCGTAGTGGCATGGGGTTGCGGCTGTTAGTTTTATCGGCGCGCTGGCAGCACGGACACGCAGCGCCAACTGGCGGCGGTCGTTGAAAGTGACGCGCGCAGTGGCCAATGGGAGCCTCGTCGCCGTACGCCAGCCAATGGGACCTTTGAGATGAGAGAAACTAGGTGCTGTTTTCGTGCTTCAAACTGATGACGTCAGCTCGCTCCATAAAACAGCTAATGCTTTCGCATTAAAAATTTTTTTTTTCTACTTAGATAGGACAGGCAAATCTCAAAACAAATTTTTGTAAAAAAGAAAAAAGATTTTTGGCGCAGTAATAATGCCACAATACAAATCTTTCGATTTGCGGGCAAAATCGAAACTATCCCCATGGGATGATGGGGGGTACAGTGCTTGTACCCAACTTGTGTGCGCTCCGAGTTCGCTGGACTTGGAGCGCACACGAGTTGGGTACAAACGCTATGACCATCATCATTCCACAACGGTACAGTTTCAGTCTTGCCTGCAAATCGAAAAATTCAAATTTGTAGCGAAAATATTGGCCCGAAAAAAATTTTTTTAGGGAAACTTTATTTTGAGATTTGTTTGTTCTACCCAGGTAGGGAAAGAAAAAATGTTTTTTTCCCTTAGGTTTAGTCAGGGTTTTTCCCAGGATATTCTGAGAGGTGGACATTACGGGGGGGGGGGGTTTAGTTCGTCGCGTCTGTTTATTGCCCCCCCCCCCCCCCCCCCGAGGCACTGCCGGCGGTGCGCGCCGCTGAGAGAGAGACAGAAAACAAAAAAGAAAAAGAAACACGCCGTGCGCCCGCGCTCTTTGAAGCAGTGTGGCAGTGGCGCCAGTCAGCAATGCAATAGCGAACGATAACGTGGCGGTGCGCGGACCTGCTGAGTACGACGGCGACGGTCTGCAGCCATGTGCGCAGGCAAAATCGCATCGTCATCCCGCGAGATAAAAAAAAATCGAGTGGTGGGCGGTCAGTTGGAGCGGTGGGCGGCTAGTTGGAGCGGTGGGCGGCCAGTCGGAGTGGTGGGCGGCGAAGCCACTGCCGCCCACCGTGGGGAGAACCCTGGGTTTAGTGTTTTTTTAAATGCAAGCTCTAGCGAAATATTGGTGGTCATTGACTTTTATAAAATTTTCACCGTGCACTAAACATCCACCCATGAGCATGCCATTAAATATTTAGTCAAAATATTAATTTCTTTTCGAGAAAACAAGTTTTTTAAAGTTTGCGTGTTCACCTCGAATCGCTCGCTGCCGCTCTACTGGCGGCAACAAGCAGGGGTGCTTGTGACGTCAGACGCTCTATCCGAGAGCAGACGACGCGACGACCTTCCGACTGCTTCCAACGCTGGGCGAAACAGGCTCATGCTGCCCATATGCTGTTTACACAACATCTGTCATCGCGACAAATGGCAGACTAGTAAAGATGCAGGTTAGTTTCGGTTACATCGTAATCGTCCGATTAAATTTATTTAAATAGCTTTTGGGAAATTTATTTGCTGCTTTAGGCTGTTTCTTGTGCACTTTCGGAGAATATGCTTACTGAAACAATTTTTGCGAGGACCTAATTTTCGCAAATATTGCGAATCGCCTACGTTTTGCAAAAAGTGGGTTCCACAAATATGTTTCCCCATGGTAATAAATACCTGACATGCTTGCCTGATTCGTGAAATTTTGAGCCTGCTAGATATTCCTAAATAGCACACCTTGCCAAATGCGCGAAGTATTAAGCCTGCGAAACGAAGTCGTTTACGATGCTAGTTGAAAACGTTCAAAAGGATGGCGGAGCTCCTTTCCTTTAAGGCACGTGGAGCTATCAGCGGAATTGGGTAGAAATATGTGCACTCATTTTGCATCACTGTGATGCCATTTAGGGAGCCTTTCAATGACTGTCACGCTTTGACTGCATCGCTCCTTGTTTGCACTTTTCTTCTTTTTTGGCCTCATTTTCATTTTGTAAGGATGACTCCTAATCATTATTTTGTCTACATGTGACGCGAAATATTTAGTCTTGGCAAAGTGAGCCTCGGACGTATATTGCAAGATACAGCACCGCGTGCAAAAATACATGTCCACTTGCAATACGTGCAGTCCGAAGACTCTTTTCAATCAGCAATATAATTGAGCAGGGTGAAATTTGGTTGCGGTGAACTCCTAAAAACTTGGGGTACGAGAATATAGTAAACAGTGTAAGTGACCTGTTGAGCCCTTCCCCCAGCTTTGTTACGAAGAAGACAGGTGGGAGCGAGGGAAACAAAGAGCTTGTAAGTCAAGCACACCTCCAAATGCTTCACTATAGTTGGTGGCAGGTTAAGGGTTCAGGAGAAGCTCCTCCCACCTTTTTTTCACTTCAGCAGAGTAAATGCTGGAGAATAGGTCGCCTTCTCTCCAGTGTTTGCTCTGCGCATCTGGGAAGCGATGGGAGGAGTTTCCTAAACTTTTAACCTCTCACTGACCATAGTCACCGACCATGGAGAATTACATCCTATAATGCACTCCTTTGTTTTTGGGCAGTGCGCCTAAAGCACCAAAGCCTCCCTTAGTGGTGGGGAGACACCCTGCATTCGGGAGAACGCATGCGCATCATGTTATTTACGCTTTTGCGCTCCGTTGAAGGGGAGGGCTGCCGCTGGTGCACCGAGATACCGGAATCCGCCAAGACAGCAGAGACAGAGCCAACCGTGGCCGCTGTTTCAGCATGTCTCCATGACAATACATGGCAGCAGCCTGCCCTCCCAACTCAAAAGGAAATAGCCCGAGGCTTCGCACGTCCAATCGTTCCAGTTATGCAAAGGCTGTCGGCATCGAAGCTATTCAATTTTGAAGGAGCAAGATGTATTCCCCAGTAAAATATATTATATTTCCATCCAGTTCCCCCCCCCCGCCGCCCTTTGCATTTGCGCTTACTCGCGACTCCAGCAAAACGGACGGTACCTAGCGGGAAAAACATTGAACTGGCCGGAACAGGTACTTTCGCAATTTCTGCTCTTCTCTTGTGGCTTCCGTGGTTACATGTTGTCGGTGGTTTGCTTGATAGAACCGTTGTCCCGGTGACTCTGGCATAACTGTAGTATCAGCTTTTTGCCCAGGTTGCTTTGAACGCTACCTATGTATTCAAATGAATCAGACATTCGGCATTTATCAGCGTTCATCAGCAGGAAGAGCAGTAGGCAGTCCTTTCATCTGTTCCTTGAAGAAAGTCGAGCTTCTGAAAGCTCGCTTATGCCAATGCATCGCCGCAGGTTTGAACTGTGGAGGATAGAAATCGGGACAAACCTTTTTGAGTCCAATGCTTGCTTGCTGATGCGCCAGCATTGTGCGCTGAGCTGGCACATGGCATGGCACGACTTGTTCTAGACTGCCATATTTGCCCGACAGTGGCGTCTCCTACAGGTCTCTGGAGTCGCGAATAGACCTTTTTAAAAGAGCTCTCCGGCCGCCTTCATTTTGCGACTCGGGCGACCCCTATCAGCTGGAAATTTCTGCCACCTGCCCGAACTGTCGAATTCAGCTGACATGACAGAACCCACCTACAAATGGGCATTACTAACCCCACCGGGATCTCGGCAGGTCGCATTTGCCGCTCTTATTGGAGTCTCACAGATGACACGACCTCCTGGTTTTGTAAAGGGTTTACTTCATGTCATGATTAAGTATCATTTACAATCATGAAAACCTTTCACGTCATGAAAGAAAAAAAAAAAAAAGTCAGTGAGTAACAAAGCAAATTCTAAAACCACACAATGTTGGGTTGCAGTTTGTGAGTTGATGAAGGTATTTATGTACACTGTTTTACACACAGTCTGGTGTTTCCATGTATGACCTCACTGATACAAGCACCGAGGCATGTCTTTGTGACACTCGTTAATACTGAGCTTTGAAACACAAAGGCAGTGTTTAAGCGCAGCTCAGCTTGCTGTTTTTTTCACCACTGAAGTTGATGTCGTGTAGACGAAGTCCATGCTTCCTTCACTGACGCATGCTCCTTTAGTTTACATAAAAAATGTTGTATGATGGATGTTGCAGTCACGAACACACAAAAGATGGAAAATTGGCCGTTTTGCTTGTAGTTACTGAAGTCATCTGTGGGTTAACCCTCCCGTCACTCCAATGCTGATGGCCTCTGACGCTTTGGGGGTTTAGCGGAGTGTCAGTAATTTCAATTTGGAAGTTTAGGGACATCAAAGTTCACGTTTCGCTCACTAGCTGCACTCTGGGTTCGAGGGTTCCAACGCCCCTCTTCGATTTTCGTGGTGGTGCCACCTCGATGGTTATGTCTTCCTGCTCCTGGTTGTTGTTCTCGATCCTGACGGTGGGCTCCACCGGCTCGTCGCGCTTCTCACGCTCTTTCTGCGCTTTGGGGCCGTTGGCCAAGCTCGCAATCTGCTCCTCGACAGTCTTCACCATGGCAGAGTTTGGCCTGTTTCTCATGGCCAGTTTGTTGCTTGGCGTCTTCTGGCGCCGGTGCGGCATGGCATACTTGAGCTTCTCCCAGAACCAGCGTTCTCCCCAGACCAGGTATGTCTTGGTCGTCAGCAGAAACTTGAGCTCCTTGTCAAGTGTCTCTTTGGCTGGAAGCTCACCCCGAACGATCACGATGAGTCGATCAACTCGATCCTCGAGCATCTGGTAATAGGCCGTGTGGAATTCGACCTGGAACCAGACGCTCTCGAGGAAGTCTTTGGACACCACGAGGATTGTCCTCCGACTGTTTTGCACCGAGTTGACGATGTTCCAGCTGATGTTGTAGCCCGGAAGCCAGTCGCGTTCGTGGATGCACAGCTTGAACATTTCCTCGTTGCTTTCGAGGCTGTTAAGAAGACCCATGGCGATGTCGCGGTCGGCACTGCTGTAAGACACGAATGCGTCGTATGTCTTGTCCTCGTCTAGGTCTTCCTCGCTGAAGACGCAGACGAACACATTGTGGAAGTGGATGTACACGTATGCAATGATAGTCTGCCGGTTCCGGTAGTAGAGCACAGACACAACCACAAGGAGCACGGCAAGCACAACACAGATTGCAGTCACGGCAGCAAGCTGCTTCCTCTGCGCAGAGTCGTCCACGGGGCAGTACGCAGAGTCTGGTATCTCGTTGATGAAGTAGAGGAAGTGAGTGTCGTTGAAGCGCACTCCATCCCCACAGGCAATGTCTGGGTAGTCCTTGACCATGTAGACATGCCCACGGAGCCAGGTCTTGAACGAGAAAGTCGAGCAGTCACAGATCCATGGGTTGCCACTCAGCGACAGGCTGAGTGTGCTGGAGCTGTTCGAGAGCATACCCATGAGTTGTGGGGTCAAGGAGCGCAAACGGTTGTTGGTGAGGGACAGGATCTGCAGCCTTCGGGGCATTGTCTTGAGGTCCAGATTAGTTAGGAGGTTCTCGTCGAGATAGACCTCTGTAAGATTTTCCCACCTGGGTGCACTAAGGTTGACGAGGGAAGATATTGAGTTGCTCTGGAGGTAAAGAATGTTGGTGTTAGGAGGGGAGGTGGGTGGCAGGTCGGTGAGGTTTGTCCCCCTGCAGTCCAGGTGCGTTGTGAGGTCTTTCCGCCGAAAGAAGCAGGAGCAGCCTTTTGGACAGTTTTCTTTGATGGAGCAGATGAGCTGTCCTGGCTCTACCGTGAGGAGGCTCTTTCCACTAAGACTGCTCGGGTCGTGGCACTTGTAAGACGCTGCGTTTTTAAACAGGGCAATTTCCTTTTGGTTGCTATCCGACAGGTACCTGATGAAGTCGTAGATGTGACAGTTGCAGTCGAATGGGTTGTCTTCGAGGTGGTAGTAGTGCTCGGAGCTTGTGTCGGTGTAGGCTTTTTCTTTGGTTTCGAACTTCTTGAGTATTTCTAATTCGGTCACCTGCACCGCTTTTATTTTGTTGGAGCGAAGGGACACCTCCGTGTTATCAGAGATCAGGTTCGGAACCCTGAAGTAGCTGATGTTGTTGTGGTCTAGGTTGAGCTTCTCCAGAGCCAGGTAAATGTCCCAGTTGATGTCGGGGAATGCTAGAAGGTTGTTTCTTGACAGGTCAACACGCTTTAGCCGTTTGTTCAGGCCAAATGGAGAAGAGCCTTGGAGGACTGTGAGCTTGTTGTTGGCAAGTTTTAGGTCTTCCAGCTTCTGTAGTCTCTGGAATGTATCCTGCTCGATGTTTTCAATGAAATTGTGCTCAAAACTAATTACTTTTAAACTAATGAGATTGTCAAAGACACCTGCCTTGAGGTTGACAAAATTGTTCTTGTAAAAGATGAGTGTCTCAAGCACAAATTGTTTCTCAAATACCGTGAGCGGGAATTCGGTCAAGTCGTTGTAGCTGAAATCCAGGGTCAACAGTTTGGTGTTCTCTCTGAAGATGTTAGCAGGAAGTGATGTCAACCTGTTGTTCGTCAGTCGCACTGCCTTTAGATTGGTTGCATAGGCAAAGAACTTCTCCGGGATGCTGGTGAAGTTGCAGTCAGCAAGAGTGAGATTCTCCAGTCTGTTGAGGCCTGTCAGTAGCCGCTCTGGGGGAGACCCAAGCTTGTTGAGCATGCTGAGATTCAACTCCAAATAAATACAAGCATCTGGGAGTATTTGTTAACCAGGGTGAATACCTCAATGAACATGCGAAATGTGTAATTGGTATGGGCAGCAGAAATGCACCTGTAGTAAAAAATAGAGCACTGTGGAACTATCACATGTATGACGTGGAGAGGGAGATCTGGAAAGGAGTTATGGTTCCGAGACTGACCTTTCCAGATGCAGTAATGCATAAAACTGGACGTCCATACAAGGCAAAAATTAAAGCAACATGGTGTAGGTAGATTGGCTCTCGGGAGCACATGTTAAAACACCGAAACATGGTGTACAGGGCCTTGTTGGAGGGTCCTCACTCGAGGGCAGTGAAGGTAGCAGTAAGATAAAATTTCAGGATAGGCTAAAAGAAATAGATGCTTAACGATGGTGAACGAAGAACTCTTAGCTATTTAGAAATGAGAAGCGTCAATACAAAGTGGAAAAATCGGATTAAAAACGCAGATCTAAATATATGGACAATAGCAGGGAGGCTGATCAGAAAATAAAGATTAAGAAGAGAGCTAAATACACTGAGAAAGAAATATAGAAAGCAAGCATGCAGACTAAATTGGCCTTGACAGTGTACAGGTCGTTTAAGTACATTACCAAGGAGCTCATCTTCGACAATTCTAGGGAAGCTCCTTGTTGTTCGAGGCGAGGGCAGGAGTATAGCGCACTAAGACATATAGAGCTAGATATCAGGGCGTAGGTACCGTGTGTGGAGCTTATGGAGAGGAGGAGGAGACGGCTGTGTACTTATTACTTTACTGAGAGGGACATTACCCTGTAGTAGCTGAGGAGGAGACTAATTTAGCAAACGCACTGGGATTTGGGGATAGGGAGGAAAATATAGACACGGGGAAGGTGTCGATAACCGAAAAGAGAATATCTGACTGGTGGCATAGGTCGAGGGAAAGATGAATAATTTCATATTTCCTTCCGGGTGACCCGAAGGGCGGAGAGTTTTGGCACCCTGTTGCGTAGAGGCGCTTTCGTCGTACGGATCGTATATATTTTTAAAGAATCTATCTCTAGATATATAACTCGATGTTAAATAAATGGTAAGAAAAAAAAAGAAAACTGGCGGCTAGGGGGCGCAGGTTGCTACCCGATTCAAAGGGTTCAGCCTCATCATTTTATCATTCCATCCATAGGAGAAGCTATGCAATAGGAAACCTAGCAACCCAAGATCGCCGGCAACGTCCCCTTCGCCAATTTCGATGCCGCGCAGTGGAAGACGGCGGGCTCTTGTACTGTTGCAACCTGCTCAGCGCGATTCGCCACGTATGTCTTGCGCTTTTGCATTCGAAGTTTTCCGGCCTCTCCTAAAATTTTCCGCTTGATTTTCTCATGCGTGCAGCGTATCCTTTTTCGTGTTATCTTTCACTTTGAAAAAGCAGACTGGTAGGATATTTGTTTTGCGATCGCCATTGCGTGCAAAAAAGAAAAAGGAATTAAGTATCGCGTTTTTTATAGCTTGTGAATGTCAAAAAATAATTTTAAGCGGCCTTTGTTAAAGGTACGAGCATTGTTGCATCGCCACTTTAAAAAGATCGCCCGCACGCGCTTCGTATAAGTTTAACTTGAAGTATACTTTAAAGAATGAATAAAAATAACACGGTAAATTGAAATACGTTCAGTGTAATAAAATGAATTTGTATATATCTGTGAATAAGCTTCATGTCGTATAGCTTCAGGTGTGAAGAGAGGGAAAGGGTCAAATGTGCCATCTTTCTGTCTCCGACTCAACGTTCCAGAGAAGTATTAACTTTGCTTTACCGGATGATGGCAGCATTTTTCTCTTCGTGCATGGCCAAAAGTTTGCGACAGGCGCTTCTAGTTCGCTTAAATGTCTCCACGTCGAGTATTCCCCTTTCACTTTTACGCTGTGTGCAAATTCCCGCCAAAACAAAGTGTTTGCCGAGTGAAAAAAACACAAAATAAAAAAAACTGTAACACTAAAGATAAAAAAAGTATTAGATAATAAGCGTCTTACGGTTGCAACGTACTGATAACTTTATTATTCTCTATTATCATTTTATGGCGATACTGAGTCTAAGGATGAACGTTGGAACTTTAAATGATTTTACAGAATTCATCGCACGCATTTTTAGAGTTCTTAATATGGACTTGGTGTACGATATACTACATGAATTATCAGCTTATGTATTTCAGGGACTTGATTGGTTGCGCGTGTATGTATATCAACATTCTGTTAGGTGAAATGTTGTCACCAATAAAAAGAACCCCAAAAAATTAGAAAAAGATTAGTGAGGCGAAGTTTTATTTACGATCCCCGATGGAAGGGTGAGTAACCCGAAGCAGCGCGTTATCGCTACTTTCATACACGCAGCGCTTTCAAGAAGGTTCTGAAAAAATCAAAAACAAATAGACACTGGATGACAGTCAAGAATGGGCTGGGAGTTCTTAGCAGAGTAAAGAATAAATGAAGTAAGGATCCGGGCGGAGCGGGATTCGAACCTCGTTCCTCTGAGTGGCAGCCGCATGCGTTTCCAACTCCGTCACGCACGAGGCGATATCGCCTATACTTCTTTTCATCTTGAAGTCCAGACACAGGCGACGCTACGAGATGATGGGACCAAGCCTCAGAAGCGCGCCATCGTAATGCTCGTCGTGTTTATGTCCGTGTTCTATCATCACTTAACCAATCATAAACGGCAAAACCGCAGTGACGTGCTCATTTGACGATGCTTGATTGGTACCATTAGCTCGTAGCGTCGGCTTCGCCTGAGGTTAAGCTGAAACGTAGTATAAAAACTGTCGCTTATGCGGCACTTACACCACGTCCGCATGTACGACAATACTAAATTTATTACATCTATATGAGGAATACAGGCTCTTTACTTTAGGCTCCTTTCTTCGTTTTTTTATTAAATTCGTTAAAACTACACTAATGCAGTATAATCACGTAAGTTATACGGCTGGAAAGCATTATATATTGGGTTAGTCGTCACAATAAGTTGAATAACTTACTTACATTTGTTGAATAGTTTTAATTAGTCAAAAGGCATCTTGTTGCAAATAGAAACTTGCAGTGCGTCATCGAAAACTTCTGAGCCAGTAAGTTTTAAAAACGAATCTCGGTACCTGCAAAACGCGGGGTGCGCTAAGGTTACCACTCGTCCAACAGGCGCAAGGTTGGCGCTGCGAAAACGCGGATGATAATTTCATCATCCGCGTTCATCGTGCCAAGTCATAAAAGAAAATCAACGCATACCCAGTAGCATCGTCTCAAAGTGGAGATGGTTCGGCTGTTTTTACGCATTCTTTCATCTTTCGAAATTTGGGCACCTGTGCCTCGACAAGAAACCTTTTTAGGACATTTTAGTCCCCAACTAAAAAACGAATATAAAATATAATGCCCTCGAGCACGTTCTGGTACTATGGCGAAAATTGCAAAATGAATGCTCTCTGAGAAAACCGGTCTTGAATTGGGAATGGTTCGACTGTTTTTACGCATTCGTTCATCTTTTGAAATCGTGGCACGCGCGCCTCATCCAGGAACTTATTTAGGTCAACCGAGAGCTGAACTGGTTACAAAATACGGACTTTAGGGCCCTCGATTACAAGCTGTTGCTATGACGAATCCTCTAAATGAGTCATCTTTGGGCTACCTTGCCTTGAAGTGGACACGGTTCAACTGTTTTCATGCATTCGTTCAATATTTCAAAACTTGGAAACCCGCGCCTAGTCTGGGGGCGTTTTGAGATCAAAAGGGTTTTCAACTGGTGACGAAATGCTAATTTTAGGGACGCCGACTACAAGCCGGTGACATTTTAAAATCTTGGTATTCGGCCCCCTTCGAGAAATGTGATAGCAAGTCTGATATTTCAATACGCTATTTTCTATATTTTTTAACTTTTGCTGTTTGTGTTTAGGGCGATTGGGATAATTAATTTAATGGAAACATTTAGTACGTGAGTAATTATTACTTTTGACATGTAAATGTTCATTTCACAAGAGCAATCATCCTCTCATACATTGGGTTCTCACCGCTGTGCTCCCACACGCTACAATAAAAATCACTTTGTTGTAATCACAAACATGAATAATCAGCGAAAATATTTTGAAAACTTGATTTTTTAATAATTTTAGATTAACGTAAAATAAAACAGCTGTTTTTGTTTTGCTACTTTATTGATGTCAAGAGCAGAATACTGAAAATGATCGTAAGCGTCTAAATGCGAACGAATCCACCTTATTTTCCAAATTGGTCTCTGGAACCAAAGAAACTAATTTGAGAAAAAATATACCAAGCACATTATCAATTACCGTATTTTTCCGGACGATAGTCCGCGGACTATACATGTTCAAAAGTTGAAAATTCACCCGATGCGGACTATCTACAGTTGCGGACTATGCAATGATTTGCTTTTTTCTAGATCGTTCACTCTGAGAAGACGTGAAGGATATTATGAGTAACGGACTATATTAATGTTGATTTATGTCCGATAAAGCTTCTTTGCGAGCTAATACAGTAGGCATTTGTCAAGGTGTGCCGTGTATGGTGCGTTTTCCGTTCGGACTAGGCACTAAGTGCGGACTATGCACGGCGTGTGGAATTATGCACCGGGTGCGGACTATCTAAGCAAATACTTTTATTTTCGACCCCAAATTTGCTCCTGCGGACCGTGCACCGGGTGCGGACTATAGTCGGGAAAATACGGTACTCAGGTTTACTGCAGCGGTATGGCAGATCTTGTACTTTGTTGCATTTTTAAGTTGTGCTCGTTTGAACTTCGCTGTTTCTTAAACATTTGCGTGAGGTACCTGCGAAATATATTTTGCCACAGGTGTAATACACATTGTAGACACTACGAAATTTGCATAATTTTGGGACGGTATTCTAATGGTATTTGTAAAATCATAAGGTGTTTTTTATGACGAAGAATGAAGTGTACATTTTAATATACTTTCATACTATCCGTAGTGGCAATACATCAAAACGTTTATTTGACCGAGGAACCTGCAGTTTACACGTCATAATCTTGAAAATTCGGCACAATAGTAGCGGTATATGATACGTAGAATGCAATAGTAGCCTGGAAAATCGTATAACGCGTAACGTTTCGGTGACATGGTCATATATGTATATTAAATACATGGGCTTCTATGGGAGCGCTGCCGTAACCCGCTAAGAGATGGCGCAAGCAGAGGATGCCACAGATGTCTGGGGATGGACAGAGTGAGAACGGCAGGGCGTGTATTTTGAACGCGTGATCTCCGGCACGAGCTCCATGCCTTCCGCCGTGCTTTGGCTGGAAGCCCGCGCTCGAGGGGCGCGATACGCCGAGGCCTAGTCGAAAGTTAAAAGGGCCCTCTGGAGGCGGGACTACCGAAGTTCCTCCCGGCCGATCGCACCCTGCCCGTCCAACACCACCTAGACAAAAGACCCCCGCACGCTTTATCACAGTCAAATCGATCGAGGCTTGAGATAGCGTACGAGAGCTGTGCCAGTGTTCGTCTGGGGCTATTGTCCATTTAGCGCGTCGAAGATCAGGCTCGGGCTTAATAGCCGAGTTAGCGCGATCCGACTCTGATGACGTCTCATCGAGGGAGTGGAGACCCTGCGGATTCCTTCTGTCTAAGTGGTGTAGGCCCGTCACAAAGGCGCCTAGAATTTTATGGTAGAGAGTTTTCACAGATGAAGCGTTGCACTGTCGCGAAGTCAAAGTTCTCGAGGGTATCATCAGGAACGAGTACACCCCCACTTGAGGCTGTTAGCTGGTGAGCAGGACCAAGAATCCTGCTGCCAAGATCGAAGATCGGAGTTAATTGGGACTCGGACATCTCAAGCTCAAGCTACCTAGACATTTCCTGCATAGTTAAACAATTTGTCGAATTAATAACCCTTCACGCGTCTGCAGAAGGAACGCTGCTTGGAAGTCGCTCTCTTCTTTATATATGTATATGCCTCTGTTAATGATTGCGCGCCCTACGAAGGAATTCCACTGCCATCAGCCAAGACACCGGAGTCAAAACCACCAACTGGCCTGTTCAGTCCCTTCAAGCCATAGTCACACATCGCGATAAACACACGTTCACAAACGAAGTCTGAGACGTGTTTATTTCTTGTTAAAAAATCCTGTCACATTGGTCATAAAAAAAAATCTGTCTTTAGACATAACTTTAGACTCTCTGTTGGGCTAGTGGGTTCTGATTCATAATGATGATATTTGCCAGAAAGAAGCTAGGACAACAAGATGAGGTGGCACACAGGACAGGGTGGTCCAGTCCTGTGTTCCACTCATGTTTTTGTCCTTGTTCTTTTGGCGTATATCCCCAATGCGTCTCTAGACGAGTTCGAAGACCATGCACATGGTGCCCCAGAAAGTTAACGGGTTTTTCACCATAAAAATAAACTCCGCATCGCCGAACACTTTCTCCACTCGAAATGTAGCGCTAGCTGTCAGTGTCAGAAGCCAAAGTTTCAGAACAAATTGTTTTCTAATTCAAAAATTATCTGTGATTTCTCGGATGATTTTGGTGAAATTTAATTTACACATAACAGTGCACATAAAAACAGTGCCCAGGCCGCAGAAATATGTTTCAAATGCAGCGAAGGCCAAGTCCATTATGGAGTCGCTCCAGCAGTTTGCTGAATCCAGGGCAGCTGAGTTGAGACCCTCGAGAAGACAGTAGGCTGACCTGGAGCGGCACATATGGTCGCCCAGGATGTGCAGTCCCGCCAGCACATAGCGGCCGTCAGACCTGGGACACTGCAGGGTCCTCCAGAATCGCCCTGAAAATTAGTATCAACTGTGTTGAAAGTTTTAACTGTGACTGTGTGCGTTGGAAGCTTTCGTAATGCCTTAACTCATCTAGCGCCCTCTTCGGGCAGACCTGGAACCCTTTCGAGTTGCGTAGAGCTATACTCCGTTCACCTTATGTCCGGACGCAGCGGATGCTACGATCTATCCCAGCCAATCCCACTAAGTGGAGGTAGCTCGTGGTACACTTTCTGCGCGTGCTCTGTGCTCCCTCTTCAAGGCCACGTGACACTCTGCATGGCCTTGGATTGGCTCCGATGGCTCGTAGCATCCTCTGTGGCTGAACGTAAGATAAAACGGAGTATGGACTGAAGTCTTGCAGTATTTGAGAGATAAATTCGGCGGCCCATCTATGAGAAATGGTATATTATAACGTTGTCAGATTTCGTCCAAGCTCACGATAAAGGAATAAGGCCTTAAAAGTACGCACATTAAAATTATTCTGGGGCTACCCAATAGATGACGCTAGTGTGTTATGTCGTCCTAAGCCGTCACGAGACGTTGTTGTGCAGTCGGCCTCTTGAGGCTCGTTCACACAGTCGCGTCGAATACTGGGTTGAGCTGCGTTGCGTCGTGCAGCACTGCGCCTCCCCATTGGGTCGAAGTAAGGGCCGCCATAGCAACAGCCCGATACGCAAGCAGTCTTAACGCAGTCAAACGCAGGTGTCTGAACTGATCTTCAAAGGCAACTATGCGAACAAGCCTTAACAGATATCTCGAGGGTTTTGGCTTTTGCTACCCAGAGGAAAGTCATGAATCTCAAGGAGGATGGTGTATAATAAGACAAGAGTAAATGCAGTAGTCGCTGACAATTTAAGAACCGCAGGGCGTAGTGTGTCATGCGAATCTATTTGCTGCTGCTTAGCCAATGGGATTGCAACATTAACAGGTAAAGAGGCCAAAGAGCCAATCAAGAACGGTCAGCGTAACAAGTCACGTCCTGTATTTTTTAAACGATCAATAACTATACACCTTTCTACACAAAAAAAGAAAAAAACAACAACAACAAAACAACGTTGCTAGGCAGTTGCTATGCTGCTGCTGATGATTCTACTGCTGCGACTCTTGCGACCCGTAGAAGATGAGATTGGTCTGACACTTTCTTGTACTTTTGAAACCTGCTCAGTTCGAATCTCCGTCTGTGTTTTGAGGGTTTTTCGCATTCGGTGTTTTTCGGCCGCTCTAGGAAGTTTCCGCGCACCCTTTTGTGGTATCTTGCAGTGTAGAGAACAATACTTTGTTTCACCCTATGGTACGGACCCAGCCGACGCTGCGAGCTGATGGCACCAAATCAGATGGCGTCTAAAGAGCGCACGACCTTACTGTTCCGCCTTCTTTCTGTACGTGTTCTATCATCGCCCAACCAATCAGAAACAGGAAAGACCCAGTGACTTGCGCTGTTGACGCTGCTCTGATTGGTCTCATTAGCTCGTAGCGTCGGCTGAGTCTGGACTTAAGGGCTGTTTATACTCCAACGTTGAGCGCAGTGAACGCAGCGAGCGCAGAACGTGCGCCTTCTATTGGCCGGCGGCCAGGAACTCGATTTCTCCGACCAATCAGTATCTGTGTGCGCAGCGCTACGCCACGCCCGTCGACGTCACGTTGGGGTATAAACGTACCTTTAAGCTGACACAAAGTATTGAGCACGAGATCGAACTATAGGGGTGCTTTATCGAGCTTGTTTTTCCAGCCCGGTGTTTACTCGCCACAGCCTACAAAAGAAATTGAACCTCGTGATGCACGGTCTGGGCACGAGCTCTTCGCTCTTACCAGCGCTTTGGTGGCACGAGGAGCGGCCTTCGAATTGTCATCTTCGATATCGCTGATCAAACACAATCAAGAAAATTCGTTTTTTGCCCCAACAGCTGAAGTGCGCCGCTAGAGGCGCTGGCTGTTCGATCTCCTCCCCAATAGGGCTGGTAGGCTTAAAGGAGCGCTAAGAGATTGCAGAAGCTTTTTTCGTCTTCTTCTTTACCAGACGTTTTAATGTGGTGTCAGATGATCATACCCTATCAGTATTTTTCTGCGGAGTCACGTATATTTTTAATAAAGTTAAAACAAAAGGAGAGATACGTTTACAACTTCCTGTAACGCCGATTTAGAGCGCAGCTCTTGAGAAGGAGGAGGAGGGGAGGGTACTAAGGAGAGGGGATGGCCCCTCCTCCTCACCCGTACCCTGTCCTCCTCCCCTCCTCGCTTCTTTCACGCACGGAACGCGCGTCGTCGCGCAACGTTTCGGAGCGGTGCCGAAATGTTCGGTGAAGTTACGTGACGTTTCGGCATGTGACTTCCACCGAAACGTCAGGGTGACGTTTCGGCACGGTGACGTCACTCGCGCCAAAACGCGACGCGACGTTCCGGCGTGATGCCGAAAATGTCACCGCGGTGCATTATGGGACGTTCCCCAGCGCGGTTACGCCGACGGCACCGACGCCGACGACGCCCAAGCCGGAAGCGGGCGCCTAAGAGGTGCGAACTAAAAACGAAACTGCTTCAAGCCGCGACCAAAACATGCCCACAGAACTAATGGCCGCGACATGTGGACCAACAACTCCTAGATAACAAAATCGTAGTGGTGATAGAAACGTCGTCATCAGCGAAGACCAACGCTGTTTCAACGACTGGACACGACGATTGCATCAAAGTTCGCCTCAAACTTGACTCGAAGCCGAGCGCTGAAGCACCACTCGTTTCCTATTTGTGTACGTGCGTCGGCCTTCGCTTCTCAGGCAGAAATGTCAGCCCTACAGCCTTGTCTGCTATACTTCGTTTCAGCCTAAATCAAGAGCGCAGCCCCGCACGAGGTAATAGGACCAACCAAGCGGCGTCAAAAACGCAAGTCACTGCGAATTTTCTGTTTATGATTGGTTCAGCGATGTTGAAACACGTAAAAGGCTTGGAGAATATCATGATGGTGCGCTTTTTACGCACTCTGATTGGTCCTATCAGCTTGTAGTGACGGCTGCGTCTGAACCAAAGGTGAAACGAAGTATAGGCGGTGTTGTGATGACTGGGTAGGATGAAAGAAATGTGTAAAGAAGAGAGAGTTGCCGGAAGTCACGTGGCAACACACGACCGCGTTTTATTTTCCTTCGTGTTTTCGGCTATGCCGTGGGCGAAGAAAACGCGTAAACGTCAAGCACTTCGTGCTTGACATTGCGTGCTTTACTGTTCGGCTATCTTCAGTTGTAAATGATTTTCTACAGTAAGGTCGCGTTCACACACTTGCAACTAAGCAGGACCAACTGAGACAAACCCGGTTTTAAGCCTTTAGCGACGGCGTAGGACCGGATGCGCTGTTGCGGAGCAGGTCCTAAGCCGTCGGAAGAGGCTTATAAACCGGTCTTGTCTCAGTCGGTCGTACTCAGTTGCAGGTATGTGAACGGGCCTTTAAGCGCTTTGCCGATTGATTCGAATCTAAGGAGGCGGCGTATTGTAAAATAAAATAAAACAAACATTTTAAGCATGTTCGTTCTGTCGCGCACGTACTAAACAAAATAGCTTTTAATTTTGAAATGTGTTTCTCAGTGGCATCGGGAAAGTATAAACACAATGAAACGCCAAAACAACGGGAAAATACTAGCCTTTAGCCTACAGCAGTGAATGATATTGTACCTACGCAGGCAATATGCTTAGCGAAATCAACAGTCCGCTCGGTTAGGGGTTAGCAGGGACGCCGGTGGGAAAGTGCGAGCGTGGGACACCGGTGCGAGAGGGAGTGCGATTGAAAAAGGTTCTCTTGCCCCTGGGGCCGAGTGTTTTTTGGAACAGTGTATAGCTGGTGTTGATGTAAAGGTTATGCACTGGCTACTAAACAGCGGACAAAAATGGCGCTCAATCTTTTCGGGTTTAGCTCTCGTTCAGTCATCAGGATTGGGACCTCAAAGGTCCTGGCAATCCTGATGTCCTGGCAGGACCTCAAAGGTCTGCACGTGCTACTGCGTCTCTGATGTCGACACAGGGCTGCCAGGACCTCGAATATCTTGCACATGCTAGTACGTCTCCGATGTCGATGCATTTTAAGCTGAGTAACACTCAGGGCACTGAAGCTTATATTGTCCAGGGCCTGGGTCTTGTAAGCTGCCACTGAATGCGGTTTTGACAGCGTCTTCAAACCCGGTAAAAAGTTTAATCTTCTGCATCTGGGCTCACCTCATTTGTTTATGCGCATTTTAATTGACTTTGCCAACTATTTGTCAACGAAAGTACGGTGAGCACACAAACCCAATCAAAAAATTGAAACGATAAATTTTGCGTTGAGACGACGAAGATACGTTCGGTGGCTTTAGTGCGTAGCGACTCGAAACATATTCGACAATTTGATATGGAAACGAACTGCTCCATTCAATATTTGTTTGCTGAGGGCGTCTCTACGCGTCAGCCTCGCAGAGTTCTCTGAGACTGCTTATATGAGCAGATTACGCGACCCCGATGATGGTGCGGAAAATGTTCACACTAATGTAAAATTTCACTTTTTTCAAAAATGGAACAGTGAAAAGGGACAAAGTCGCAGCTGGCTGTATTCGGCAGGGTGCGCTGCGAGGTGGATGATGCGTTCTTTGAAAAATATACCGTTGGCCCAGCTTAACAACGTTTGAACGTCGAAAAAAAGAACGATTAATAAAACATCTAATTATTTTTGTCACTTTTGTCCACGTAACGCAACGTATATTTCTGTTATTGTGACATCACGTAATATACCTGGTAATATCTTTGTAAAATCCCTGTATAATTTTGAAAATATCAAAGTCAAAAGTAATTGAGTTCGGTACAGTATTTTTTATTACTTTTAGGAGACAGTAATTGAACACTGCAATAGATTGCATTTTTATTGAGGCAACTGATTACTCTACACAAAACTGCTTTATTGAGGTCATTTATTAGTGTATTCAATTGCAGTTTAATTAAGTGAATATAATTTAATATATATGCGTTTTCGATGAAGTAACTGTAACTTGAATCAATACCATTTTCACTTAAGTAATCGGAACTTTAATATAGCATATTAATAAAGTAATTATAGACCTAATTATTAAAATAGCGTTCGCAACTTACTAATTGCGACTTCAATCAATTGCATTATTTGTGCAGAGCAAGTAACTTAAACTTCAAGCAATTGCATTTTCAGTGTAGTAATTGTAACTTTCAGCAATTTAATTTTCAATGAAGTAAGTGTAACTTTAATGAATTGCCTTTTCATGAAGTAGTTGTAACTTTAGTCAGTTTTATTTTCTATAAAGTAATTGTAACGCTTTTCTGAAGAATCTTAAAACGACGAACCAAAAAGAAAAGTGACAAACACAACACGTTTTAAACGCAGCTACCTAAGCTTTATTCGCACAATCGTATATATACCATGTCCCACGCACGTCTCCCAGAAATTTTCACACGTCCCCGTGGCCTTTAGCTAGGGTTCATCACGTCTTGACTTTAATTTAAACCAACGACCTGCAACTCGTACTAAAGGAGTGCAAACCTATTCTCCTCCCACAAATTCACTTTAAAGATCAAACCCGGCGCAAGCCTCGCACATTGCGTACAAAGATGCCCCACCGGCGACATCAGGCGACATGAACAACAAAACTATTTTATATAAAATAGTAAATGACAAAGGCATGAACGAATATTTTGATCGATGGATACGACTGAACCCTTTAAATCGGGTGGCGGCTTGAGCTATCTAGATTCTAATTAAAATGAACTATTATCCGAATAAATTCGCAATCAACAAAGGGCAGAATAATCTCATTACGCTGCCAAGCACAAGCCTTCATCTACCATTCTCCAAGAAACCTCTATCTTCCCTCGCCTTATGCCACCAGTCTGGTAACCTGTGCTTGGCGATCTCCGCTTTCCCACCGTCTATTTTTCCTGTTGGTAGCCTCAAAAACTTAAAGCCTGCACTAAAGCAGTATCGCGTTGAACAACCGCAGGGTGAAACCCTTTACAGTAAGGTAGTAAGAGTTCAGCCGCCTCCTTTTCCTCCCCACATGCCCCACACACCGTATCTAAGTCCTGATATTTTGCTCTTTACACCCTATAGTTCGTAACGCTCCTGTCCTGGCCTCAAGCAACAACGAGCTTCATCGGGAATGGTCATAAATAATTTTCTTAGCAATATTTATCTTACAATTTCTATACGTCTCCAAAGTCGATTTAGTCTGCGTCCCTATCATCCCATATTTCCCTCTCCGCTGCTTTACCTCTCTTTGCTGTCATTTTCTGATCTGAGCCTTTATTGCCCAAAAGTTCCGACCTATGTTTTATTGTTCGGTTTCTTCACTTCTTATCGACGCACTTTATGCACAAATAGCCAAAAACCTTCCGTGCCCATCGTTCCTCCTTCATGTCCGCTAGTCTACCTTCAAATGCTATCTTACTAAATACAATTGTTCGAATAAAGTTCAGTAGCTGCTTTTGACACGCTCTGTGTTTGTCCCCTCTTTTCGTCCATCATCATCCGTTCAAAACTGTGTAACAATATGCAGCTCGCCTTTATGTTCACCCTATCTTAGAGTAGTTTTAACTATAGTCATTTGCATTTGAAATGAAGTAATGCAACTGTAACGAGGTATATTTGCGCCGTTATTTTCCCAAAACTGTACACTGGACGTCGCACGCCGAAGGGGACTCGGCGCAAGTCGACTAATCGAGTTACGCTGCCTCCATGCGCACCTGATTGCTTATAGGAGGGATATTTTTTCAGCTTCCGATGAACAGGGCAAACATAGAAGAGTGATTGAACTCTGGCAGTATACGCGAAACGTAGATACATACCCTTGCTACTCCTTGTACAAAATTAACGCACATTTTTATGGAGTTATTATTAGGTGTTACAAATATAAGATGTCCTCGCCATGAAGGTTGCCACCTGGGCTCTCAATCATTCTATTCAAAGTCTAATTTGACCATTAAGATCGCCACAGTCGCATAGAGTCTATTAAGAAAACTGCATAAAGCTTCGGGGAGAAAAAAGACAAAATAGACGCCCTTAATGATAGGGTTCAGAGAACAACAAATGTAGCCACTGAGGGTCTGGTTGAACCCGTGATAGGAAATCCAAGTTAACCAAATTCGTCGGAAGATGAAAAAACAAATTACCCTCCTACAACACCGCGGTGTCACTGATTCTTTTAAACACGTTCGGTCGCTTACCTGACAAGTCGATTTTCCGCCTTCTTTGGTTCCTGCGCAAATCATCGTGTTTCTGTCGACATGTTTCACGTCAATGTAGTCCCTGCTACATTCATCGTATGGCACGATGGGCAAGTCTACTTTTAGCAGATCGGGATTTGGGTCGACTCCCCTTGGCTTCCTACGAGTTGTGTGACAAAGTAAA
>JAZHYW010022641.1:0-45426 GCA_037355805.1 Ixodes ricinus
CGGAATCTCGGTTGTCACTATAGGCAAAGTGCACGAGCACCTGGAACACAAACAACAAGGTGTCCTGCTGGTGCTGATTTGTGGAAGCTGCATTGTTACTGACGCATTCTTTCCACATCTACCCATCTCACCCTTTGGGTTAAAGTCCAAGCGCAGCGCCTCTAGCGGCTAAACTGAGTGACTAAACTGGGGACAACAACAATACCTAGGTTATTAGGTTATGTTTTCCCACAGAGCTCGGCCCACGTCAGGCGATTGTAGCGTCAGCGTTTGGCTGGGGCTTGTATTCAATCAGTAAGCCCACAACGTGGACGCAATTGCTTGATTTTTTTTACTTCATCTGTTTCTACCTGGGCGTGGGGAAAAATCATCGGGCAACGACTCGTGCCCCATCTTGCCCCGCGCCTGCCGACTGGCATAGCATAAGAACCTGCAATATGTGCCACTTTGATTGTAGCACCGGTGCTTTCCGGTGCGCTTCGCTTAGAGCATGACACCTGGCCATTGATCGATTGATTCAAAAGACGCCCATTAACTTTCGGTAAAGACATGACAGTACGCTCCGAATTTAGAGAAATGACGACTAGGCGGAACATTGGCGATTTACATGCTTACGTTACAGCTGTGGTCCCGCCGTGGGGGAGAATGGACTCTTCACTGGAAGGTCCTGGTTTGGTACTCACCTGTATATCCAAGCAGGCCGAGACAGTACCGCGACGCGCTTGTTCTTGCACCTCGGGGCTCGTGCACCGGCTGAAGCCGTGGCACGTGTTGCTGCCTGGCGCGTCCAGGGCTGTCGTCCTTTCCTGGTCGAAGCTCGGTCGAGTCCGGTACGACGTGCCGTTCATACGCACTCCAGCATCGTACCCTGAAGTAGATGCAGCCCCGGAACAGCTCTCTGTTCTTGCCGCTGTCTCCTGAATTAGCCAGGTTGTAATCGTGGTCTCCTGCAGTAGCAGGCCCGGCAGCGGCAGCTCTCTTGAGGGCTGCCTTTGCCCATTTCTGAATGCGGGAGGCGCGATGCCTACAATTGAGCCCCGAGTTTTCACCAATTTGTCACCTCGTGCCTTCGGAAGACCTCCAAGGAATGCTCGCTTCGGGGGCTATCTCTGGTGCTTTATTCCGACGCTTTGCTTTTGGTGCTGAGCGCGTGCGCGGGTGTTTCCCGGCACGAGCGCTTGGGCCTTAACAGTGTTGCGACGGCATTTCGTGACTGGCTATTTTCGCTTCTCGATTAGCTGCGCTATTTGGCATCGTGTACTGCAAAGAATGTCATCACCCTGATTAGCGCACATGCAGGCTAGGGTGCCTTCATGTGCGCTTTAAGCTTGGGGTGATGACATCTGGCCATTTTGTTTCTAACGTTTATTTTAATTTTTTGTTCTCAAGCGCGTGAAAGAGCGTGTCCCTGCGCGCGCTTCGTGAGCGGTGACTGTGCTTGCAGCGGCCATTTTGTTTCCTGCGATTTCTTTGTATGTTCCTGTGAGCCCGTGCTGTCGGCATCGGTCTCCGAACGATGGCATCACCCTAAACAGAGGGACATCGAGGCACTCTAAAGGTCGGTTCTCACATGCAGCGAAGCGCATAATGCAAGCGCTCCTCACGTGCCGTCAGCTACTTATCGTCTGCCATGAGCAACAGTTTGGACGGTGCGATACAAAGCTGGTCAACGCTCCCGTCAGCACGCGCTTAGCGCGAGGTAAGCGCTACGCTTGTAGCGCTCCGCTTCATGTGTGAACAGGCCTTAATTGACCCCGTAAGTGATGACGTCACAACATGGCGTTTGGGTCCAAACAAACCGTTGCTAGGGACGTTGCTATGGACTAATGCATGGAGACTCCACATGAGGCTAGATTTTTGCTTACAAGTAAGTAAATAATTTTTTGTAAGCAACCTAACTTCTTGATATCTAATTATGAAGATGTTCTTGTCGTCTCAGTGTCATATTGCAACGATGAAAGCCATTTCTGAAGTCTTACACTCCGCTTTGCTTTGGTAGCAGACGACACGATAGATTTGCTGGCCTCTGTTGCAGCGGGCGTCTTCATTGAAATGCGTCGGTAAACAAGCGACAAAAACAAGTGGATTGCCGTGGCCGTAGAGGCCTCCGCAATGTGCGTTCTTTTTTTCCTGTGAACAACCCAGCTTAGTTACGAGGGGTGAAAATGCAGTAAAATCAAACCACGTCACGCAGATCAGTTACGACGACGACCTGAAGTGCATTACCGGCGTAGTGCAGGCGACCATGAGAAACAAATCGTACGCCGTCGAGGTAAGTCGTTTGTTATTATTATTTTATTATTGTGGTTGTCAGGTTATTAAAGAATTGCATGTCTATCGCGATTTCGCAGTATTTTGCTCTTTTTTTCCCCCTTGGTATACATCAAATTCCGTGGATGTGCTCTTTTGGTGAAGATCTTCATTCTTTATCGAACCCGCGATGCGAGTACAGTCTGTAATAGACTCACCTTATGTTTTTTATCCAATTCTTTAGCGCTTTGGGGTCTTGCGGAAATCTGAAGAAACTGCAAGAATCTCTCTCCACGCGATGGTTACAACCAGGTATACGAAGCACCCTCGCATAGCGCGAGTCCGCAAACAAAATTTGGGATCTCAACCGTTCGCCTGAAGTGCTTTTCTCGCGGGTGCAATGCGATCTTTTAGCAGACTATCATCTCGATCGACGCCCGCACTTCCGATAAACCATATTTTGCATCGCACCACACGATGAAATCTTAAGAGTGTATGAAACTCATTATATTTCAAACAAATGCGATGTCAGAATGTCGTCTTTATTCACACGATGCAAACAACGGCCCCACTTGGACGGCCGGCGTGCGGCAGACGGCATACTTCTTGCATTCGTCGTCTGCTGCAGGCATCTTGAGGACCGGAAGTTGCAGTCGTAAATATTTCAGAAACGAGCGATTACCGGCACACTTCTGTCGAAACATATATGACATTCAAGCTTTCTATATCTGTGATTTTTAGAAGTTTAAATCCTACTCCTGATTTTTGAACGGTCGGGTTTTCGTAGCAAAACCGAGCCACATGTATTCGTCCATAACAACGACCCTAGCAACGGTTTGTTTGGACCCATGACGTCACACTTACGGAGTCAATGAAGGCAACACGTAGAACTCTGTGCGAAACAAGCTGGACATAGCGCCTCCTATAGTTCAATCTCCTCGCAATATATGACGTTCTGCATAACAGGGGAATTTAATAAAGAACCCATGTTACGCAATCCGTTATCTTATTCCGGTGTTTATCGCCACACCTTATACACCTGCCTTCTGTGACACCAAGATTTTGGCGCGTTATAATAATAAACTGTCATGGAAATTCATGTGGTGTTTGAGATTAGGGCCAAAGGAAAGAAACCTGCATAAGTGACATGTCCTTACTTGATCTTATTAACAAATGAATACAATAAAAACCTGAAATGCTTGCTGTGCCGTGATTCGCAATGACTTAGCGTTTCTTGATGGTCTTATATATATATATTTGCGCGTTTCTTGATGGTCTTATACATATATATATTTGCGCTTTCAAATAAACTTCAGTTGAGAGGGCGCCTTGTCTTGTCCCTTTTGCATTGGTCCCCGTGTTATTTCGGCGCTGTTATCCTTAGCTTATAGCATCGTCGAAATTGTCTTAAGCCCACGGCGAAAAAAAAAATGCGCGTAAAGCAATTGGGTGATATTTCCCAGATCGGCATTGTTCCAAGGCTAGCTGGTAGATGGCACCAGCGTGTCAGCGTATCGTTCCATCGTAAGAAGTCACAAGCGGGTGCACAACACCTTCGGTTCCTCGCAAACCTAAAATTTATGTACTAGCCTTTGCAGTCTTAGAAAATGCCACTTGATACTTACCTTCTGCACGCCAATCCTTTCTTCTGTGGAATCTTCAACATTGACATTTTGTTCCCCGACCACAACGGCGTATTGTTCGGGTATTCCGCCTAGCCTAAAGGAAAGAATGCACAGCCTATTTAAAGATTCAACTAAAATGTGAGTCTTCTATTGAGCGCAACATGTATCGTGCCGGAATAGAATACTCCTACACCTAATACCGCTAGGAAGTATACCAAAATCTCATCTTCGGCTCATCGAAACGCGAGGGGGAGCACGCCGATCAAAGTATAACATAGAGGACATGCAGGGAACGAGCGATGAGACGGATCCATGGCGAGCCGCTTTTGGATAAAGGTCGACGACCAGACTTGAGATTCTGCAGGCAGAACATCCTCCTCACCATGGGGGAGAAGGAAACAGGCAGCGCGGACAGGGGGAAAAGTGGGAGGGGAGGAAGCGAGGGAAAAGTGGAAAGCGCGATAAATTCCATTGAAGCGTCGACTGAGGTCCGAGTTAAATTTTAAAGTGAGGCAGAAGGTTACCCGGCCCAAATTTTGTGTTTGAAAGTCTTGGATCTGCGGAAATATGGCCAAAATGTCGGAAGGGCTACAATCCGTCCTCTTTTAAGGTGAAACGTTCTTTGGCTAGGTGTTCGGTATTTCGTGAAGTCCTTAGGTGAAGCCTGGATAAAAGCGCGACCGCGAGGCTCGACATTGATTGGTTGACGGGTGGGAGAGGAGGAGTGAGGTGTTCAACGCCGATTGGTTAATGGGGAGGTCATGTGACCAGGCGTGGAAGGATAAGGAGAGTATAGCCGAGGACGCGAGGAAAAAGAGGAGTGAGCGAGAAGGTTCTGGGAGGTCACCAGGTTTTTCATTTTATGCGTACACGTGTCACAGGCCAAATTATCTGATGGAGAGGGCTCTGAATCAGGTGACTGGCTGAGTGACGTGGTCATGTGACGTCACGTCACGTGACACCATGCATGACGTTACCTGACACTGCCAAGTCACGTGCCACGACGACCCTACGTAAAACTATCAAAGGACACCCAGCGATCCACTGTGAAACCTCGCCTACAACAGCTATATCACGTTTATAAAACAAACAAAAAAATGTAATTAAGAAAGTTTTATATTAGGGTGCTATAAAACTTGGGGCGTAACGCTGCGCATGCTCAAAAACTCTTACGCATGGGTGGCGCGAGGCGCCAAAGCTGCTCGGGGGTCCGAAAGCGTTGGGGTCCCCTATACGAAAAACTTCCCATATTACGACTAATATAAACTTAAGACGAGAAAGTCAGCCCTCGTGGGCTCGCACGTACACGCAGTGTGCCGCTGTCATGACGTGCTGTGCGTTAATGATGGATCCGCCGCAATAGTGGCCTATGTCGTAGTTGGCGGTGACGTTGAGGAGCCGAAGGGAGATCTGCCAGGGAAACTCGAGGGGCGCTGCCATCTCTCCGCCCACGATCTGGGAAGTTTTGCCCTGGGCCCCACCACGGACGCCGCATTCTGCGCATACACGTTAAGTGTGGCCCAAATATTAGTTCCAACGCCACAATACCCTGCTCACACAACGTTACAAGAAAGACACGGGGTTATCTGTACACACGATGAACAAAATTATATGCGGACTCGCGTAAAGCTTAATCGAAGCATGTTTGCTTCATGCACATGCATGCTTCGAACATGCATGCACTAGAATATTATGTTTCTATTTTGCAGCTTCTTGGTATCACGGATCGTTAATAATTGAGAAGTGGAAGTTTTTCCGTCTTATGTTTAGCTGGTGTCGTTGTTGGTGTTTTTTTGTACTAACTTGTGTAACATATATATGGGTGGTTTCATCTCAAATCGTGCAGGCAAAAAGGGTCGAATTTTTAATTTTTCTGAAAAAAATATATGTTATGCTCTAAAAACGCAGTAGCCACAAACCGCAAGTCCGTCAGATTTTTTGTTCTCGACTTACGAATTTTAAAAGAGGCCGCGGCGGAAAGCAGTGTTTTTCACATCCGTCGTGGGTCGGATGTTTCGCTCGATTTCCCGTCATGGAGTTTTCAGTCCACATTATATTAACTTTTTCAAGCACTCTGTGGGCACAGGTAAAACGCTCTAATACCATGAAATAATTTTAGGCGTTTTGCTTTTTTTCTGTAAAAATGTCAAAAACGCCCCCTCGGTCAATTGTTGACGAAATTTGACAATTAAATACTGGCGATCTACTTGGGTAAAATTCGACCCTTTTTGCCTGCACGATTTGAAATGAAACCACCCATATATATATATTTCTGAAATACTAAAAATAAAAAAAAAAATATTATTCAATGAATGAATCAATGAATCATTGTTTTTTTGTGTCCAGTGTCCAGGAAGAACCTCTTGAGCCTTAGTTCTTGCAGACGTGTGAGAGAAAACAATTGAAAACAGAAACACCAGGGAGTGGTGGTACGCAAGTCAACCAGTCCGACATGTACGGACATGCATAGCCTTACATTGTACTGAAATATTAAAACGGGAACACCAGGGCAGCGATGGAACGCAGTCCACCAGTCTGACGCAGGACAGCCACAAATGAGAAGACAGTTCAAGCAGTCGGGACGAGCAGAACTACTACTTAGAAGCTACACCAGAGCCTTGCATATCCTAAACAAAGGCAAGCACATGGTATCGTGATCATCAAACAAGTACTTGTCGACCCTTTTCAAGCATTAACTGCTTGCAGACAGAAATATCAAAAGTTCTGCAGCACGAACCAAAAATATCGAGTGCATCAGAGTACACGATGCAGAACTTAGACGTTCTAAGATGTAGGGCTCAATCGATTAAAATACAGAGAGGTATAAAACGATGCTTGATGCCTTTTAGGCACACCTGCATCTCTAAGGCTCACTTCTAGCAGGAGGCTGGGGAGTTAAGAAAACCGCGAAGAACTTTAGATAAGAACAACATATCCGCCATAGCCCGACGCTGATGCATGCTCAGCAAGTTCACATGCCAGGAATGAGTTTTATAATTGAAGCGATGTGTACAACTCTTAAGGCTGGTTCTAACATGGAGCGAATCGCTGATGCAGTGCTGCTCACGTATCGTCAGCTGAGTTATCGTGTACCACGAGCAACAGTTTTGACGGCGCGATACAAAGCAGGTGAACGCTCCCGTCAGCACGCGCTTTGCGTGCGGTCAGTGCTATGCTTGTAGCGCTCCGTTGCGTGTGTGAACAGGCTTTTATACTTCCGTTTCAGCTTGGGCCCAGACGCAGCCGATGCTACAAGCACGAGCGTGTGGCCCTGAACAGTGCCTGCACTGCGCGAGCGCGCGTGCTTGGCAGGGACGCTGGAATCCCGGAGCTCGCGCTTGTAACATCGGCTGCGTCTGGACCCAAGCTGAAACGAAGTATAGCGCAGGGATGTTTAAACATAAAAATAAACTTATTTTGAACTGTGTCAAGTGCCAAGAAGTTAGTTCTTAGAAATGCTGGTCCACACAACGTAGACGTACGCAAGCTTCGATCTCACTAACAAACGGTACAATGTCAGAAACGTAAACGAATTTTTAAATTGCTTTGTTATGCGACATGTGGCGGCTAACGTGCGGAAAGACGAGTCAACTCTTGCTATGTAATCATCGAACCTCAAGCCTGAATCAAACGTAAGCCCCAGGTCCTTCATTTATGACACACGCGGTAACAACTCACTGCAGATGCGATAAGCGAAAATGGCATTCGATGTCTTCCGTCAAAATGCCATAACTTTGGTTTTTGGTCGGTTAAGACAAATATCATTAACCGAGCACCAGTTGTGAAAGCAACATGCGTCCTCTTGAAGCTCAAAACAGTCATCAGTGCTCACTTTTAGTTTCTAGAGTTTTATGTCATCTGCATACTGCAAGATGAATAATTACGAAAAACCGGAGGAAACGACGTTTACGAAAATAGAAAAAGGAGGGGACCTGGAACAGGCCCATTAGGAAGGCCAGTGAAAGCCCTGTAGAATGAACAGGCTATATTGTTAATCCGGAACGTATGCGATTTTATTTGTCAGATAGTTTGTAATCCAAGCTGATAATTGAGCTAGTCGGGAAGATTCGCTAAGAAAATAGTGTTGTTCACAACGTCGAAGGCGTTGCTCAAGTCGAAGTTTATAACATCCAGCTGACCTTCATTACAAAGGACCCGAGAACCGGTGGACATTAAATTCGCGGGATCTGTAGCAGTTGACCTGCCTGACAGAAAGCCGTGTTGGTTAGGAACGGCTATGTTACGAAACTTAAAAAATAAAAATTGGTGTATGACTATTTCAAAAATCTTGGAAAACGAAGGAAGAAGAGAGATAGGTCTTTAGTTAAACAATTAGCCCAATTTCCAGTTATTAATATTAGAACAACCACGGCTATTTTCCACGTTTCTGGAAATATCCATGGCCTCAAGGAGTTATAAAATATAGCGCACAAAATGGGATTGAATATTTCATAATAAAATTTAAGTACTGCTGACGTTATTTTGTTGTTTCCCGCAGAAAAAATGGCTCTAAGTTTAATGCATAACCCAACAGATTCGTCATCGACATGAATGTTACTGAGTAGGTCGCCGAACCAAGCCAAGTGAGGCAACGTAGGAGACGCGTAGTCAGAGCCGTTTTGATGGACTGAAATAAAGTGAGCTGCAAACAACTCAGACACACACCCCGCATTACCTCCATAAAAAATGCAAACCTATCTCCGAATTTAGGTGCTTTCCTAGTAGAGATCTAGCGTACCTCTAGAATTTCTTCGGATCTTTCACAAGATCTGATTCTACATACTCGCGATGAAGTGTTCGATACGATTAATTACATGCTTGCATTGTTTTCTACAGCTCTTGAATACTGCTTCCCATTTTGGGAGACTGGTTTATTCAAATTTTCTGCGCGAGAAGTCTTTTCTGATTAAGGGAGCTTTTAGCTCTGAAAAGAAAAAACAGCTAGGAAAGCGGAAATGTTTTGGTCTTTAACGGAATGTATATGTCCATAGCCCCCAGAACAATTCACGTGAGCCGAGCGACTTGCTCATTTACATCGATTGGCTCCAGATAGTTGACATCCGTAAAATAATGATACATTATTTTACGGATGGTACGGTCGGAGAAGATGACAAAGTGGTGTAGCTCTTCATGCTTGAAGGTTTTTTTGTATGGCTAGCCAGATTGCAGCAATCTCAGCACAGGCGGTGTTCAAGCAGATGTCCAAGCGACCTTTTCTGTGAGCTCTGAGTTCGGAAATGCAGTAAGCAGCTGATGCGGAATTTCCGCGTGTACTCCCATAAGTATATATATGCGTTATTCCCGCGTAATTAGTAGTTATCAAACCTTCAGTAATAGACTGTACTAAGCAGTCTTACGCAATCTGCGACCCTACCTTGTCGACGCAGGTCAGAAATACTTGGCAGTATTTCCTGATGCTCTTAGTCACACTGAGGCATGGGCGTCTCGGGAACGTTAGACGGACAACCGATGGTTGATCGAAATGCTGCTCCCATCTTTCCTATATAGGAATTACACCTCACTATGGTGCCTTCGATGAACTGGACTGTATTATGTGCACTGTGGAGCTTAGTGAAATGTCGAAGCATTCGGTCTTGTGCTTGGTGCCAAAGTAGGAAGTCGCCGACTTCGCGCGGACCGGCGAGCACATAAGGTATCATGAAGCGTTCCTATCAGGCATCGCTGTGTTGAGACGTTTTCATGATTACGACGATAGGTGGCTCAATGAGCATCATTCCTCATAAAAGTGTCTTCAACGTGCTTGGTGGCATTTGTACAGTCGCGCTCCTCACTGCAGAGAAGATGAAGCAAATCATGCTATCACCGGATCTGGCTGATTCCTGCGTTGGCTCCTCAGACACGCGCCGACCAGGAAGTGCATCACTGTATACAAGGTTTCTCCTTTTGTTTAGTCTGGATCATTTGCTGCTGGTCATTCTTCGCATCTGACTTTCCTGAGTTTCCTTTATCAATGGATGGAGAACTCTCAGAAGGGATATGCATTGACGTCGATGTGCCTCTTTTTTAGAGTCTTTTTTTAGTTTCTTTTTTCCTCCTGCTTGCACTTGGGAATGAACTGCGTGGGTTGTTTCGTTATAAAGCGGAGGATATTTTTCTTGTGCTTCAGCCAGTTCATGTTGCCTCTCAAGAAGTTTTGATCCGTGAATGCTATATTTTGTTCTTGAAGGCGCTGGCAGGCGCACCTTGCAATTCGCAAAAGAAGCAGGATGGACACCGAGGCAGTTTGCACATTGGGTAGGAAGTGTGCCATGGCATTCTTTGGTCGAGTGTGGTTCCCCACACCTCTTGCATTTTGTTTTCCCCATGTAGTACTTTACAACATGGCCAAGGGCCTGGCAGTTGAAACACCTTGGAGGTGCCTCAATGTACTTGGTTACCTCGTGCCGTGTGAAACTGAGGTTGGTCTTGTCCGGTCGCTCGGTGTTTGTGCGGTATGTTAGTACTACCCGGTCAATTGGTTGTACAGGATCTCTTGCATTTTCGCGTCACTGGTAGAGCCGACGAGCGAAAATTAGAGCGGTTGGTCCCAGGAATTCGTTAAGGTCATTATCGATGTACCACTTTGGTACGTCCGAAGTTTTGCAGGAACGCTTTGAGTGCTGTAGCTTGTACTGAGATCCCACATAGGGAGTTCACTTTGAGAAGTCGATGCACAGGCGGTACTTCTCAGACATCAAGTAGAAGACCTCCCCTCGACATAAAATGATGTCTCATGATGGGCGCGCCAGCCGGTCTATCTACTTCAGCAAAACATTTCAGCGGGATTTGTTGCTGCAACCGCTTGCCCTCCTGCACTGGCATTAAAAGTACTGGGGCACCTCTTGTCCGCTGTCGGCGATGTTTTTCTAAGGTGAGCTCCGCGTTCCTTCTGGTTTCTGCCTCTTCGATTTTTTAGGAGGGGTCGGTCACAGGTATCTCCTCATCATCCCCGTCTCTCTTACGTCGTTTGGTTTGGGGGCTCACTTGTGTTTCATTTTAGGTATCGTCCAATTCGATTATTTTCGAGGTTAGGGCTGGCGAATGCTTATCGGCACAGGACATACCAGGTGTACCCCTGCCTCGAAAGGCCACGGTTGACATTAATGGGCGTCTTAAATTATGCGTATTATAAAATTAAGCAAGAGAGGAAAAAAAATGGCGGCCAAGTTAGATGTGATTTTTCTTCCTCCTCCCCACTCGACCACCGATCCCCCAGCTTTGGCAGCGTTCTATACCCTATGCATAAAAAAGAGTATTCGCGGTGATAAGCGCGCAAGGGGCGCTTTTGTCTTCGTCACTATAAAGACCCTAGATGTGTTTTCGTTTGTCTTGAGTGAATTTTATCACGGGACTTTACCTCACTATGGGTAGTACACTCGCTACACACGCGGTTGTTTTAATTTCTATAGCGCATAGAAGCTCGGCATCGCGCGTGCTTGCACCAGGAGAGGAAGCGGAAATATTTTCACTTAGGGTTGTGAAAAAATTCCACCAGGCGGTGATACCAAAACATTTCGCTGCAAATAGGCGAGCTAGATTTAGTTCACCTATCGGCCGACGCGAGGCGCGAGCGATATATATCAAAGAAATCGCTCTGATTTCCGACTGGCTCCTAAGTTGGAACCCCGTCAGAACCACTTCAAACGCAAGTTGTGAACATTCTATTTGATGATGTTGTTGCGGGCAGGTTTGCACTTGAGTTTTCAGCGTTTGCAAGTGCTTCATTTGTGTGCAGATGAAGTTGCACACGCAATCGACGCCTTGACATCATGTATCGCCTTTGGCAGCATTCATCGCATGTTTGTCGCATTGAATTTGACTTCCAACGAATACGCAGCGGCATGTTGTAATAGATTTGTGCAGGCCGAGTGTTACTGTTAAGCCATGCTCCACTGAGTTCAGCCCACCGTGGTTCAGCCTTAGGTGCAAGCCTGTCATGACTAGCGTCAGATTATGCACGAGTCATGGTAGCTACAAAATTTATTCTCTCCGTGGTGCCATTCTCAGCGCTTCTGCCTACTGCGCGTGCTTTGCTCGCTTTCGAAATCAACAAATACGTGAGTGCTGAACTGTGAAGATGGCATACTGTTCTGTCCGATCTTCACAGCCTATCATTTTGTAAACAAAGAATCTCTGGCCGGTGCGAACCTCAGCGTTTATCCGTTGGTAGCGTTGGTTCGTGCGTATGGCGGGGGCTCAGCTCACTTTTTGAAACGACGAAAAAGCATAAAAGTCTGGACTGTGATTTTGTACGCATAGAAACTGTGTATAGGCATATCTGAGCATCTGCTCATCGGCGCAAATAAAGCGTAAAAATAAAACAACATAGTGCACCACATTTAGCGTTGTATCAAAACGCCAAAAATAATGTCCTCCAGATGTTTTTTTTTTTAAATTTTTAGTTTTATTTCGCACTTATAATTTGCGTGCAACGTGAGTGAGCGTGTTGAGGCGCGGGGCATTTCTGAAGAAGTGGAGAGCGCGCGTGTACAGGTTTGAGTGGCTCTCAAAGCTACGCGACTACGCGACTGCACGGGAGCCAGTAGCGTTGGCGTCATAGGCTGCGTTTACGTGGGCTTCGTTTACATGAATGCGATCGTAGCGCATCGAACCAAGGAGGGACCAATCGCACGCCGCCTCTCTTACTACTTCTTCCTTATTCTACCCAACTGCTCCCATTCAATATACTAAAATGTCGATTCCACGCGCTACGGTCGGATCCATATAAGCGCAGACATAGCCAAGAAAAGTTGAGCTACATTTGTGGCAAGCAAATGGTGCACGGCACGCGCCGTAGCCTGACACCGGGCGCAGGGCGAAATCAGTTTCGACGGCTATCTGCAATATTTTCTTGGCGTTTATACAACGGGTATCAATATACCCACTTAAAATAATGAGAGCTTGCGCATTAGAATTCTGATGTCATCCCAATAATGAGATCGAGCGCAGACACAAATAGACCGATCTCACCTGCTATACTTCATCTCACCTTAGCACGGACTAACTGCGAACGCTGTGCAAGCGCGAGTGGCTAGCTTCGACTGCCTTGACTGGAGCACTCGCTGCACGAGCGCTCGCGCAGCCGCCGAGGCTTCATCCAAAGCAACTAGCTCGGCCTTTGGCACGCGCGGCTAACAATAGTCCATGCTAAGGTGAGACGAAGTATAGTTGGAGTACGCCACCACTGTCGCCATGCATCGTGAGAACTGTAGTCTTTATGCACGCGCGACAACCTCGCTGGAGGCATGCGCAAGCAGAGCACGAGACGGCATGAGCTGTCTCGTGCACGGGCGCCTACCTCTTCTGAACTACAGTTATGGCGGAGTCACGCATGCGTGGAACGCTTAGTGGGATGGGTCTATTGGACATGAGCGTAGCGTCCGCGCTAGGCCGAAAGTCATGTCTAGCCAACGCGTCGAACGAGGCTCAGCGTCGGGCTCGAGATCAATAGGCCATATGCAAAATTGTTCGAACATCTCGCAACACTCTGTGCGCTGCCATCTTTGTTAGATCAAGATTCCTCTTGATCTAACAAAGGTGTTTGTTAATTTTATAGCGTTGTCGGTAACAATCGAAAACTTCTGCTCACCGTTATTTTTCGTCACTCCGCACGTGCGAGCTAATGGTTATAATTGTTTTATGCTCTTCCTTGCGCACGTACGTGCTCGTAGCCCCGCCGGTCGCTGGTTTTCCCCCATGACCAACATGGTGGACGTGCACTTCAGCTCGAAATTTGGTTTTGAGTACCGGTACTGCCACATCCATTCTTTGAGTGCCTTGCAGAAAAGAAGGAAAGTAAGGCATAAAGTAATATAGTTGCACGTATAGAGTGGACACTCCCATAGGACCTTGCGGCGGATTTGGCCGGCAAAGAGCGCTCCCAGTGGCCTTCGTAGACCGAAATAAATAAATGAAGGCCCAAAGTAGACTGATTAAATGGATGGATAGTCAGTTTGAGAGGTATTTAGTGTATCGCGTGGTAGCTTACACCTTATTGTGTACTGCGACATCACACTTATGCTAGTATTTTAATTTCAACGAGAGTTTTTACTATACAGGTACGTGTAAATACACTGCATTACTCTATGTAAATACTACTCTAGACAAGGATCTCGTGCACAAGACCATTTTCAGCAGAATTGACTTTACAAACAGGGAAACCCATTTGTAGGTTTGTGTTAACTCAAGAACTACACTCGGTAGTAATAAAGACTATTTAGTTTCATAACAAACGAAACCAAATAAAATCTCATGGACAGTTATATCTTGATAGTTATTGATAGATAGTTACAAAAACAAAGAAAGACAAAGAAAGACAAGAAAAGCGCATACAACATGCCTGAAAATCTCGTGAGACCATTAAAATGACAAATTCAATTACACCATGCTACACAACACTAGCTGACGTATCCAAACATCCTGACGGCCTAACCTGCAACACAAAATATTCATGCACATTCTATAGTGAGATTATACAAATTTAGTGTGTTTATTTCATAGCTATTTGGAAAGTAAAACTGTCTAGGCGACAATAAACAGTGCCGATAAAAAACTTCTAATTCTACTCTGGTGAACTACAGCACAAACCAAAATGCTAAATCCTAATTTAGCATATACAAGCAGGGACAACGTGGTAGTGTTATTTGCATATCACACCTGTCCTTTAAATGAGGAATGAAGCGATTTCTCCACTTTCGCTAAATACTACTTAGAATTACTCCCTAGCGTTAATACACGAAAATACTTGCCCTAGTTTTTTATTTTAGGAAATGGCAGTTGGCAGATAAATTCAGAAAATATGAACGCCATTCATCATCGGAGCCAGAACAAGCGGCCACGTGGCCTGGTACCTATCCTATGCCGCCAACGTTAATCCTAGCCACTCGCTGGTGTTGGCAAAGTAGAAAATGCGTGTTGAGCTCCAGGCATTGTTAGGGTTTGGATATTCTTATCACCAAGGTAACTGGACACGAGACACTACCCGAGTGTCCGGAGGCAATATTGATCGTTACGAGCAAAAGTTGAGTGCTCACGCAGTTATTGTGCCCAATCCATGAGCCGTGCTCGACTGTCGTCAGACGGGTGGTTTCGATCCCAGAATTACGCCATCAAGCTTTGCAAGGGCAAGACTAAAAGAAATATTCCCTTTTATCCTCGCAGTTTCACCGCGACAATAAAGCTTTTGAATCAGTGGCGGTCTGTGCGAGTATATCTGGGCCATACTAGGACCGGTATGCCTCTGCCAGCACACGCACATTCAAACATGAAATCGTTTCATGACCTTTTAAAGCGGGATCACACCGGTTATACACCTTTTCCACAAAGGCGCAACCATCTTGAATGTCGCAACTTCTGTATGCGCTAAAACATCGTTTTGATCTCTCCACGCCGCTGGAAGGTGTTCACAAAAAATGCGTGATGACCTCACATTCTTGTTTTGCTTCTGATATCCGAGCAACGCAGTGCCAAAGCTATCTCTTTCGTGGCAATATCTCCTTCGATCGCCAGCGAAATGCGAACCGTTCCTCCGTACTTCCCGCTATACCTACGCGAGAGACCATGCCGAACACTCTGAAGCTGCTTTTGACCAGCTTCATATCACGGCTCTCGCATCTGAAAGCAACTCGCTCAGACCAACAACAACGAACAACGCATCTGGCCAGCTCCAACCCAGCTGGAGCCAGTCACCACCCGGGCGCCGCCATCTTTCTTGTGACGTCACGTGTTTGGTTGGGTCAAGCGACTAGTAGAAACATTTGCGTACAATGGCAGCGCCGGGGGAATGGGGGAAAGGGGAGGGGGTCACTTCCATGTGCGGACCTGAACACCGGTTTATCGCTCCAAGCTCCTCTACCTCGTTGGTGATGACGACAATTAAAATGTGACCCCGAAGTATTCGCTTTAGCACGTGGGGTGCACTGAAAAACTTGAGAGCTACTTGCTTTTCGAAGCGAAATAACAGACGCATACTTGGAGAAACTTGAGGTCAGCCGAACGCCTGATTGCCTCCAGCCAAATGGCTCGCACATTTTTACCTTTGTAGCTATCTTCTCGGTATTAAACCATGGTGGTTAACACGACGGTTGCACAAGTTACAAGGCAGCGGGGCAGCTTTTATGGCAACAAACATTTTTATACAGCATCACCATGAGCAAAGGAACAAATCAAGCCAGATAAAGCAATATAGTTGACGTGGGTCGCTAGTCTTGTGCCCGTTTCGCTACGAGAACAAGGACCCGCACAACGCTCCCGAAGGCGTGTACCTGCGATAGTTGTTAGCTGCAAACAATAGAACTGTTGAGATCTTCCTTTAAACTCCTCGGTGAACTCATAATGACTCGCCCTGATAAACATAAACAAGCTCAGAGAGATAGGCTTGTTGAGCGCGCTGACAACACCGGCAGCCATGTTTGTTATCGTTGGAAACCAAACCGGAAAGGCAATTTCGGGATATTTTTGAAAACTCACAGTGACTCTATATAAATTATTTGTTTCTCAAGCATAAACATATTGTCGATAAAAAATACTATTACGGTACGGAGAAACAATTTTATAACGAACATTCCACACCTTAATCGTCTTTCCAACCAATGAGAGCCAAGAAATGGAGTGTAGTTCCCTACACTTCAGTGCGGGCGTATAGGGCGGGCTACTGCATCTAAAGTGCGTCTGACATAATAAATATATCGCGCAAAAAAAGCGTATAAAACAGAAACTTCATGCCCCAAATAAGCCTTTTTACTGTCTTTCTTTATTTTAGTTTTTTTTTAATATGCTAAGCAAACTTCGAGACAAATCGGCGATCATCAAAACTTCACCTAAGCTCCGGCCCGTCCAAAGTATAAACAGCGCAAAGGCACTGACAGAGGTAAAGAAGACTAAATCTGCGGTCGCGCAGCTAATACATCATACAAAAGACTCCCTGCAGACATATTCGAAGCATATATACCTTTCTACGAAGTAAACATGCTTTGGAACATGATAGAGGCGTTCCCGCAGATAATCTTGCCGTCATGTTTGCAGCGATCACCGTGTCTTCCGCATGATACAAGAGCAGTGGGACTCCGTCTTAAAGGCGCTGCCGTCTGTCAGTGTTCTTTTACTCTGTTTCGTTGCGCTTTTGTACTCCTAAAGCCTGGATCACACTGCTCATACCTTATAGGGTGTATTCACTGGCGGCCATATCAGTGTGCGCTAATGCTGAGCACGTGCTGATGGCTAACTTCCACAGTTATTTTGCAACATGCTCCCCGCACCATCAAGATTGCCGGTCTTGGCAGCCTATCAATGTGAGCTCGTCCTGAGCATGCCCTTTAAACAGTGACCTCAACTATGGCAGCCAGTGAATACCACCTATACAAAAGAGAGTCCGCAAACGCCAGTCACCGGAATATCCGTGGTTCGAATGCCGCGTGCCAAGTTTCCTCTCGAACTCATTGCCATGCGGCATTCGAAGCACGGATCTCGCGGTGACTCGCGTTCGGATCTCAGTACACGGACTGTCTTTTGTATAACGTATAAGCAGTGTGACCCCGGCTTAGAAACGAGTTTGCGGTTCATGAGGGCAGTGCGATTGCTAGATTTAAAGAGAGAGCTGTGAAATGGGTCCGTTTCCGAACGTCTTGCGACGTGCCAGGAAAGCTGGTTAGACACACAATGGGCAATTACAGAACTTGACAGTCATGAATGGTGCTCAAACACCCGAACAGTGTTGAAGAAGCGCATTCACTTGCATTGTCTTGTGCAATCATATCTACAGATTTTCTTTTAAAATTGATTTATTACTTACTGGCGTTAGAAGCGAAGGCCGTAGCGAGAATGGCCGTGAAGAAGAGACTTTGAAGCGCACTCATAGTTGTGCTTTGAAGCTTGAAGGTTCGATGTGGCTACAGGCTTGAGGTTGAACAAAGGCTCTGACCTTAATTGCAGTCTTAGGGCCAATTCGTCTGGGCCCGCATCGCAACGGCGCAGTGCGGTTCGTGGTACAGGAAACGCTATAGGGGAGAGGGGAGCTACCTTCTCGCCCCACCAGGCTCCCGTGTACTAAACAGTAAAGAGTTTACTGCACTGCACGGGTGAGTGGTGCCCCCGACGACTAGGCTATTAAATGTTTATGTAGGAAGTGACGTGTGCTTTATGACAATACGCGCATGCACCAGCTGCAGCCTCACCTAAAGTCCCCCGGCACGCGTTTTGCTAAGTACCGACAGGGATGTGCTGACGCGCTCCCCTGTTGGTCCGCGCGTTCCGTTTTCGGTTAGGACGAGCATGGCGAATTGTGACTCGAACTCACTCTCGAGTAACGGTCTGGCACCTTGGCTTTCGAAAACCTACCCGCGTCCAGCGTTGTTCTATCTGCATTGTCACGTGACATGACCAGCCGGAGTGACTCGAAAGAATTCGAACACAGCCATGGTGGGTTAGTTATGAAGAACATGGCGGACCGCACACTAGCAGACGACAGGAGCGAGCGGAGGAGGGCGGGGGAGGAGGAGTTGATGCTAGCTCGCATATTGTTTTTCAGGGACGTTAGCCTCACCAGAGAGCAAACTGCGTGTACACGGGAAGTACGACCCATTTCGCAAGCTTTTTTAGATCAGCCAAAATGTACACCGGATGCCTCGGAATACTGAAATGTCTCCCGAAGCTGTGACGCATCGGTAGATCTCGCTTATTATTTTTTGCGCTCAAAGTGTTTACGAAAAGACATGCCCGTGGTCAAGAAAGAGGCCACCAAGGAAATGGTTGAAAATGCGATTTTTTGTTTCGATCAAAGCAATAATATGATCAGCGAAACCATCGCTCATTATGACAAACTTTGACAGACTACGTTGCCAGCTTGGCAAACAGGCGGTGTAGAACTTTCGTAGTGTGTGCGAACCAGTGGAAACATTTCTGCGTATGAGTAATTATAATTCCTCTGTGACTGCCACATCAAGTGGCGCGGCGTTCTGTACACCTGTGGCTGCAACGACCGTTCTCGGCGAGCCTCGAACTCAGTTTCTAGAATTAAATATGGATTTCGAGGTCCTTTACTCTGCATGATTCGTTTAGCATGGGAGAGCACACGCGCAAGGATGACGAGCGTCGTGACGAGGCACTTTTAGCGTTCCTTGATTTCGCCATCTGATCCTGTGATAGCTTCGGCTGCGTTCGGACATGGAGTGAAACGGGGTATAGCTATAATATTGGTGCAAGGTCATTGAGTACTATACGCAAGGTAAAGAGATGACACTGCCATAGGGCGGGGGCTAGTGGCCCTCCTGTCTGTCACTGAAGGTACCCGGCGAGGGTATGGCCTCCAGTTAAATGGATGAAGCTAGGCAACAGTGGCCGGCAACATGAATGGTACAACAAAATATTTGTGATATTGTTTGTATTAGGCAACAGCCTGCGGCATTTAGTCTGCCTTGACCTAGATTTTACGCAGCTGGTGGGCTTTTTAATTTAACTTCAGTCGTTTTACACGCATAAGTATATTCTATACTGCCGACAAAAATCGTGAACCAAACTCCATGACATTGAAACTGTTCCCCACGCCAGGAGAAAACATTTGCCTACTTGTGTTTACTGAAACGCATTTGTTTCCGTCAACGGTTTTAACCAAAATATATTACAGAGAATTACTGAGACAACAAAACGTTGTTCAGATTCATGATGAAACCGAGATACCGTGTCGTATAAAATATGGAGTGCACGCTCTTTCTTAACTTATATCGCTTTGCAGGCTTAATTTCTATCTCTTTGCAGGATATTTATTAATTTAATTACTCATATGTTATAGGAAATTAGTATGCTTAAAAAAGTTCTACATCTCAAACATGAACATTTTTTGTCAACAGGTAGTGGAAAAAAAGTATCCAGCTGCCTAATAATATCTTTAAAAACCATCGAATAAATAAAACGTGCGGGGACAAAGACAGACAATACGTTTCTTTCCACCAGCAGCCGACCGTTTTAATGATGCCACTTTTAAATACACCAGCAATACCCTTCATTGTCATTGTAGGTGGCATCATTAAATGTCGGCTGCTATTTCAGAAAAATTTGTTTTGTCTGTCTTCGTCTCTTCGTGTTTTTTAAATCATCTTTACCAACCCGTTTTATGTTAACTTTTGCATTGGGGTAAAATTTTTTGTTGTTGTTGGCAGCAACAATTTGGTTTTTCTGGTTGTGGCATAATGCAAGAAAAATAAAAATTGCAAAAAACAAATCTCTGATTAAAAACAAAATAACCTTTTTTCTTAATGCTAAGTCCGTCGAGGTTCACTGGGTATTAGGCTGAGCTTTAGTTTTGTGAACGCGAACCGAAACAATGTGTGGAGAGATAAGTTTGGTATTTTTCGGAATTCCCTGGGCGCGTTAACGGGGGCGGTGCACAGCTATTCAAATGGCATGTTTTTCACTTTACACGAGCTTACTGGCATTAGTGGGACCTAGGGTGCCTTCATGTGCGCCTTGCTTAGGGTGGAGACATCCGGCCATTTTGTCTCACACGTTTATTTTTCTTTCTTGTTCAGAAGCGCGTGAAAGCGCGTGTCCCTGCACGCGTATGAGGCGCTGACTGTGCTATGGCGACATTTTGTTTTCGTCGATTTCTTTGTATGTTACCCGTGAGCGCGTGCTGTCGGCACCGGGTACTACAAAGGGTGGCATCACCCTAAACAGAAGGACATTGAGGCACCCTAGTGGGACCCATGTATGATCGCACGCAACACCCTTGACCAAGGAACCCTTTTGTTGCAGTGTTGTGGTGTATTTGTATGTGATAAATGTTGCGGTGAATTTGAAAGCGGCTCATAGGTTGAACCCGAGCACTGCGTGGCCACTCAATTTTTAGTTTTTTTTCTGCGACTTCAATTGCGTGTGGTGTAAAACCTGCAGTGAAAAAAGCTCCAGCCCACACAGGCGCGTCGATAAAATTCGAAACGCCAAAGGGCTTTAAAGACGATTGTGTGCCGCTCACATATTTACGGAATCTGAGTTAGAAAATGCACGCTTACATAGCTCTTGTGTTCCATTCATACTTCGCATCGTACTATCCACCGAATGTACAGGCCTCTCATCATCCGCTTAGGAGCATCTTCAACGTCTTCCTTTATATTGTTGTTGTTAAGTGTTGTTATACACGGGAAGAGGGAAGGCCTGCATTGATACGGCACAGATGCCATTCAACAGATTGGATTGGATTGGAACGATTTGGGGCTAACCAATTTGTATCGGGATATATAAGCAGTGCTAGATCTAGCCTGAATGAAGTTATTGGGGTTGTGTGATATTTGTACAATGTGTAGTTGGTCAGCCATTTCAAAGTTGCGACGAGTCACTCGCTGTAGATGAGCAATTTAGCCAGTGCAGTACAGTTGCTAGCTTGGGCTAGCGGTTGTACTTCACTGTGGGCTAGTTTCCCCAGGATCGTGTCTCCTGCAACGAAATGAAGACACCGAACTCTGGACACCTACCGCCATCTATGAGCGACGCCGGCAAGCCACGAATTGGGTTGCCACCGTCGCTGATAGATGGCGGCAGCCTTCCCACTGTCCAGTGGGGATTGAACCCCGGATCCCTGGGTTCTTTATGGGGTATCCGCACGAAGGAGAACTCCGCGGACGGATGCCGTGACGTCAACAACCCGGGAAACTCCGTCCTCGGCTCCGGCGCGTGCACCTGCGGAGCTTTCGTGCTGACAGAACGAAGCCTCCGCGCCTCCGCCACGGAGTGGAACGGCGCCGCGAGGCGCAAAAGGGATGACGTATGTCTCACGTGATGCGCGATCCGCGGAGGAAAGTGGCGGATTTCTCCTTCGTGTGGATACCCCATAAGGGGTATCCACACGAAGGAGAACTCCGCGGACGGATGTTGTGACGTCAGCAACCCGGGAAACTCCGTCTTCGGCTCCGCCGCGTGCACTGCAGAGCTTTCGTGCTGGTGGAACGAAGCCTCCGCGCCTCCGCCACGGAGAAGAACGGCGGCGCGAGACGTCAAAAAGGGATGACGTATGTCTCACGTGATGCGCGCTCCGCGGAGGAAAGGAGCGGATTTCTCCTTCGTGTGGATACCCCATTAAGGGGTATCCACACGAAGGAGAACTCCGCGGACGGATGTCGTGACGTCAACAACCCGGGAAACTCCGTCCCCGGCTCCGCCGCGTGCACCTGCAGAGCTTTCGTGCTGATGGAACGAAGCCTCCGCGCCTCCGCCACGGAGGAGAACGGCGCCGCGAGGCGTCAAAAAGGGATGACGTATGTCTCACGTGATGCGCGCTCCGCGGAGGAAAGTGGCGGATTTCTCCTTCGTGTGGATACCCCATTGAGGGAGGATCGGTGGCCGTGTGGACTAGCGCACACTAGCTTGGAGCCCGTGGAGCGAAAAGCTCGCGCTGCAGAACCCAGGTATCCGGGGTTCAACTCTCTACCCCTGCCCGTTTCGATCTGGATGAGCATCGTACCGGCGTGCGGTCATGTATCACTACTGCGTGGTGCACGTCAAAGCGCCCAGGTTAAGCGGTCGTACCGCACTGGTTAAATTGCTCATCTACAGCTGAGACACCAGACGCCAACTGAGGCAGACTAATACCAGCTGTAAAAACATACACACAATTTGTATTTTGGTTCTGCAGCGCGAGCTTTCGCTCCACGTGCTCCGAGCTGGTTAGCGCGAGCCCACTCGGCCACGGAACCCCTCGGATCTAGCCTAACTATAGAAGCTACACTAGCCAATGTCGTAGTGGTGTTGTTTTGTCCTCCTCCACCAGCACTCCTGTCACCTCTGTTGTTACCTCCACTGGTTGACAACTATTGGTGGTGTATTGTTCGTCAACTCCCGGAAGCCCAGCGCCACCGCTTTGTCTGATTCACACGCAATATCCGGCTTCAGGACTGGGCATTCTAGTATAACGTGCTCCGTTGTCTCGTCTGCTCCTTGCGCGCACATGACTCACCTCACTACCACGTGCCTGTACTTCGCGCGGAGCACGCCGGTCTGCAACATGCCACTTGGGGCGTCTGAAAGCAATGCGCTGCCCCTGCTCCTGTCCATGAAAGATATTCGCTTCACCTCCTGCTTCTCTCTGGCATACAGGGCCAGCGCTGGTTTCCGACGTGCTGCTTCCGCCCACCGCCGCGTCTCGCTCTTGATCACCCTTGCGCGGAAGCTCTGCACTAGTTTCGGCTGCTCCACGGCTGGGTAAAGGAGTGGGCTGCTGACTTCGCACCGCTGTGCCAGCTGGCGCGTCTGTCGCACCCACCGGGTCGGGACGGACCGAAGATGCACATACTTTAAAGTTTGTCTTACCCAGCGCTCTTAGCTCATCCAGCTGAGGCGTCGCTGGAAGCCCAGCTTGGCTCGGGCCTCCCTGGCCTCAAAACTGGACCAGCTCATGTCTCCTTGGGCGGCCTCGTTCGGTGCTGTTCGGCTTGCTCCTAGTGCCGACCTTCGCACTTCCCTTTGACGCATTTTGAGGTATTGGCGGGTACCTGATGACAGGCACAACACCACGTTGCCGAACGTGTGCCCCGGCATTGCCACTTCATTTCCAGACCACTCGAATTACCTCATATCGGTTATATCCCCAGAGGGCCCTGGTCGTTTCTATGTCGTTGTTCCTCGTACTCTTCGCCTTGACCTTCGTCTCGTGCTCTAGAAGGTAGTGGTGTCCTGCCTGCAGGTCTATACCGTGATATTTGTAGCGGTCCACCCACGGCACAGGATTACTCTGAATGGACAGATTGGCGGTCCCGGTTTCCTCTGTTCCCCCAAAGGCCATCAGCCCAGATTTATGCGAACTGAAGCTGATCCCCAGGGCCTCTCCCATTGCAGCACACTCATTTATGAGCCCCTGCAGGCCCTGCAGTGAGTCCGCCTGCAGCACCTCTATCTTGATGCTCAAGGAGCATCTGTAGCGGTTTGCCTGTGCTTCGCCTGGTGTCTCGAACGGTGCCGCCTCAAGGTCTACCCAGCGGTCTCACCCCTCACACTTCACCATTCTAATCTCATTGCTCATCGGCGTCCTCGACCTTCCGCCTTCGTAATAGTTCTCGCAGAGGTCTCCTGAACCCGTGTCGAGGCTCTCATCGACGTTCTGTGTTTGCGCTGACTTCTCCTTCATGTCCTTTGCGATGGATTTCGATGTGGTCTTCTTCGGTCGCATCTTAAAACCCCTGTAAAAATGAAAGCCGTTTACAGCTCCCTGTAACACCGAATTAGAGCGCAGCTTTCGAGGAGGAGGACGGAAGGGTACTGAGGGGAGGGTATACCCCTCCTCCTCCTTCTCCTCCCCTCATCCTTCAACCTTCTCCCCTCGTCTTGGGGGGTCATCTAACCTCGGGGGAAGGGGGCACGTGACCTCGTGGGGGGGTCACGTGCCGATGCCGCTCAAGCCGGAAACAGGCGCCTAAGAGCTGGGCTCTAAAACAGTTCAAGAAATGAACCTCGAACGCGGTGTCCCGTACATCCTCCTCCTCGTTCCCCGTGGGTTCTTTATCCTGCCGCTCCTGGGCTTGTTCTTGGCCGGCTTCCGTTGGCACCACGCTTTCTCCCTTTGTTTCGGGCGCTGTGTCCTGCACATCCTCTTCCCCCATCCCTGTCGGTTCCTTATCTTGCATCTCCATCATCCTCTCGAATCTCGTGTAACTCGCTGCCTCAATCCGCCTCTTGTTATCGAGATTCGCTAACCGTCACTGCGCGAGGAAGCCAATCACAGTCCTGTCCGCTTCCGATTGGCTCGATAATTCAGCTATCCGGGCATGTACCTCCTCAAACCACTCCTGTTGAACATTGCGCGATTCCTCAAGCGCCCGACAGACTTGAGAGGTAGGTCCCTCCAGGTTCATCTCCATGTCCCCGTCGATCCGCGTGGACATCCAGCTGCAACCTTCACTCTTGAGGATTGACACTACCCCCTCCCCCGTATTTATGCCAGCGCATGTAACTTTGGTAAAGAATAAGCGATCTGGGAAAGCCGGGAAAACACATTCGCCCGCCCCCTCATATAGGTTTGGAGCTTACAGATGATGATAGTGATCAAAGTGGCCAGACTCAATTTAGGAAAGGGTCTATTGCACCCCAAGTGCTCGGGAGCAAGGAACTCAGTCATGGCCATCCCTGAATACAAGCCGCAGTGGCAGTTCCACCCTCCTGCTGAAAGTTCGCATCAGCGATGGTCTACTGCTGTGTTCCGAACTGCTATTCAAGCTCGAGGAACACTCCTGGTGTTTCTTTTCACCAGATGCCCAGCTGTGAATCTCTAAGCACCACGTAAAAAAGAAGATACCAAGAAAGAACCTTGTTGTCAACAAGTACACATCTACGACGTGTGCATAGTAAAGCATTTTGCAGATTATTGGATTAATCGTAATCAAATGAATAAACCGGAAAATGCTCATACCCTGCAATATTGGTACCGTGGCATTACCTCGCTGAGAGTCAGCATTGAGGTCTTTGGCCAGCGCTGTAATTATGTTTGTTTTCGTGATTCTCAGAATTCATACTCAGAATAAACTTTCACCGCCCGTCACCGAGAATGTAGCATCACCATACTCGCATGTCGCATTTCCAGCACAATGAAAGGAATAGGGCATAGCAGGTGCCGTGATAGTTACCAAACGATATGCGCGTTCGCTTCTTATTTGTCGGCTTCTCCAGTTTGCTCCAACCAGGGTCTATATACTTGTAGAAAACTTTCTGTGGCATCTCCAAAGAGGGAAGGGAGCACGCGTGCACAGCTTTGATCAGCGCTCAAGCGCGCGTACTCCTGCCTTCGATTGCATGAAATAGCTGCAGAAAGTTGTCCCCTAGTAAAGCAGTGAGACATATCATACGGCCCCACTGTTGCAGAGCTTCTGCCCGTCCAGGGGCGCTTATAGCTGGCTACGCGCCAGACTACGTGCCAGTGCCGATTCGTAAATATAGATTTTATCATGCCTCACTGGAGAGGCCGTAAGACAGCGAGCGGCGAGCGGGTATTCGGTCCGGCCGTGCATCTGTTTTTTCAACCCCAGTGCGTGGCTATGATGAACATTGGCGGCATATAATCGGCCCTTGATCCCGCGGCCGCTTGTTCTGGTTGACGGTTGAGAGGGCGAACGCTGCTCGTTTTTCTGTGATTTTTTTTGTGGCATTTATTGCGTGGGGAGATAAGTGAACGCGCGTGTAATTTGTCATAGATGTCAGGGATTCGTTTTAAGCGTATTTGCGCAATGTACAAAATTGTTGCGTCACCCCTTTAAGGGCTGGTTTACGCAGCAACGTTTTCTTACGTTACGTATGAGCCACCGAAACATTCGTGTCTCGAATGTCGCGTGCCAGGCTATTTACGTGAACTGCTAGCCACGCTTGAAATGAAGCGCATATTTACATTGACTTATACGCAAGCTTTCTTAAGATAAAGTAACGTAAAAAAAGGGAACCCTATCTTACATTTGCCTGTAATTGAGCAGCTCTAGGGGTTTTCAACGATGTCCAACAAATACCTGCATGAGAGTCGAGACTCTACCTTTATTTTGTAATTTGTTTCGGGAAGACACGGGAGGAACGGCGAATGATTTGAACGGTTTCGTAGACCATTCCCCAACGATAAGGCTGGCTGATTATTGCAACTTTGAGATTTCACAGGTTACGTTGCTCATAACTAATCATAAAAAAATAAAAATATAAACTAACCGTGTTTTTGCTGCCTAAAATCTAGTTGGAAAATTTTCCTGAATTCGGCCGTGCTCTTCACTTCAAAGCATTTTTTTTTGCTTGCGCAAAAGCAGAATACAGAAACAAAAGTATAAAGAACCTTGAGCTTATTCGAAAACAACTCTGATCTCTAGACACGTGGCAACTTACGAGGGTCGTCAAACTATACCTACATCCGCTCTTCCATTAAATTATTTGGCTAGGGTGCTGTCAGGTTTATCAAAAAGGCCACAAAAACGTTCATATCTTTTGTATAGATGTAGTTAACTCTACTATATATCAAGCTGCAGCTGGTGTATACCGGCCCTTTCATGACATCAACTTCCGATGATATCTGACAACGAAAAACGTACTTTCTTCGCCGAAACGATCTCCTCATTGTTCGAGAATGCTTTTTAACATAAGCAATTTATGTTGCAGTAAGCGAATAAAAATAAGAACATAAAAGTGTAATCGTATAATGAAAAAAAAAAGAAGCATCGAGAAGATAATGTTTTGGCTTCTCTGTTTTTCTCCTGTGGGCCTAATAAAAAAAATATTCCGTGGATAATTATTGTAGTCTTCAGAAATTATCATTCTAGTGTAATTTCTTTAAAGCGGAAATTACGGCTTTTATCCGGATGCTATAAGAAAACCGTAACTAAAAACTAACGTAAATTTCAATATTTAAAAGAAACCCGCAGGTTTAGTTGGGAATTCGCTCCATAATAAAAGATCTGAGACTTGAAAAAAACAAACAATACAACCAGAAGTTTGACATGGTCAGTGGGTAACTGTTTGTTTTTTAATTTATTTACAGTCTCGGGCTTTTATTAGCGGGATAAAGTTAGCGGGAAATTATTGACAGGTGTATTTGATTTGTCCGCTAAACATGGCGAGGAAATTGACATCCCGTGGCCATGTCATGTGACCTGAAAGCACGTGACGGTTATATTTCCCGCTAAATTTAGTGGTAAAACTGACCACGTAACGTTACCACAAAACACGTGACAGAGTTTCTGCAAGCTCGTTCTGCGACGTAGTAGTTTGCGCTGAACGCATTCTGCACTCCCGGGTTCTTGGTCTGCATGATCAGGTTTGTGTAGTTTTTCTTGTTAATCAACGGGAGAACTATGCAGCTAATATTTAACTCCGATAAAAATACCTTTTTACGATTACAGGTGGCCCTGGGGTGATTTCTTTTCGGTTATCGGTATGCACTATTCGCAAATAAAGTTAACTGTTTTGACAAAAAAAAAAAGAGCAACGAGATTTTTGAAGGGTTTCCCACTTCATTGTCTTCAGTCGATGTCCTCCAGCAGCAGACTTTACTTATTCTGGATAAGCTCTAAAATATATTTTTTTACACTGTATTCACTGAAGTTGTGTTGCGATGCAATCCAGCAACCTGACAAACGATATTTGGAAAACTTTGTGAGTCTCTTACATGTAAACTATTTAGGATTACTGAGCATCCTTTTTATCAGCAACAAAAGCTCGAAATTCGCTGTTTTTGGATGCTATAAGTCACCTTTATACAACAAGTATGTATAGAAATGAGAAAAAATTTGAAATGATAAACTAATATATTTATATTAAAAAAAATGGAAGTTTGGATTGGAAAGTTGCGTCTATTTAAAGTTCAAAGTGTCTCCGGATAACACGGAACCTGTTAGTATGGATAGACTGCTACACGGAAAACAATTTCGGGAGCTTTTTCTAGGCTAGGTGGCCCAAGCTACCGCCCTTCATAGAGGGTACAGCCGTTAGCATCTCTCCACCTATCCGTAAATACGTGCATTTTTGTCTCGTTATTAACCTATTATGAACAATTAACATAATAGATGCTTTTTGAAAGGCACAGATGTGTAAATAATATTGAGATAATACTGGATCCGAACGACTGTACTGATAAACAGCGTATATACTTTTTACGGTGTTTAATATATAAGTCGCATTTTTTAAACTTTCGTTTGTGCGTCTTAAAGGAGCTGTGCAACAATTTCAGTGCTTTGCCTAAATAATTTGGGAGCAGGTGTCTCGACGTTTCCGGAGTAAAGAAGAGAAAACCGCCTTTGCCTGCATGTCCTAGTTTCTATTTTAAAAACAGACAAAGATTGAGGTTTTCGGCACCACAGTTTATCATATACAGTTTGCCCACTGTAGAATAAGCCTGTGGTAATCGGGAGACATGGTGTTGAGAGTATTTTTGCATGCAGCGCCCCTCACCACATATCGCGAACTAAACCACTTTTTATGCTTCTGTTTTGTTGTTTTGCTTTCAAAGATGGCGGCCCCCATGGTATTTTGGTTTCCGTTTCTCGCGTTGCTTTTGCTTTAATTTGAAGCGCCCGTCACAGGTGACAGAACACCATTTCCAGGCGCTCACATTCAGACAAGAAAGCATCTTTTCACGTAGGGGACTGTTTATTGGATCTCTGCATGGTATAATTCAATCAAAAAGAGTCACAAACATAGCACATAATACAGCCATAGAACATAGTGTGCACGGATGCGGTCAATTTACAAACACAAAACGAAGCCGATGATTTTTTTATGCGGAGTATTGGCATGCTATGACAGACATATTGTGGATGGCAGCTTTTAGAGCAAGTGTGAAACGCGATATCGAACACACAGCTTAGTGCAACACATTTTGACAGGTCACAAGGACATCAAGAGGCATGAAAAATAGAACACATCAAATCATATATGTACTGCACAAGTAAACAATACTCAAAACTGCATGCACACAGCATTATCTACAGCAATTAAGAAATTCAACAGAATTGAAAGCGTCTGACTGTTCTCCGTGTCATAAGTTCTGTTGCTTAAATAAAGCACAGGCTTTTAGAGCACTCGGAGCTATTTTACTGATCAAGGGAATGGCGCATATGACGACTCGTACAAGTTTTTTTGTTTTTTTTGGCTGATGTGAACAATTAATTTTTCCCGAACACCGATTGACAAGGAGACGTAGTGCCGTTTTCAACGCTTTTTTTTTTTCTAACACGATTTGAACTAGGGTTTCTATTTACCAGAGCGATCACATATGTTTGCACTAGTTGGGTGCCCTTATTTCAAGGGCACTACTTAAGAACGCATTAAAATGAACGCGATCAGTAAAGTCTAAATCGAAACTGCGACGCCGGAGTACGCTCAGCGATTTCTTCAGTTTCGTTTGGGCTGCATTAGTTTCGAGCCTCTCTCTACATGTGCAAAGCCGCGGTAACTTTGTTCTTCATGATTCCGAATAGAAAGACGATTCGGCACTAGCTTCATTAACGCAAGGAGGAAAATCAGCACCTCACAAAACACTTTATATACACACAGTTGTACGGTGAGTTCCTCAGCGATATTTGCCACGGAAACGACGACTTTCAGAGAAGCGAAGTATAAATATAACACAATGCTATTTGCACTAACAAAACTTAGAATATACAACTTACCAGCTTCTCAGCGGGTGCTTTATTATCAGCTTCGAATTTAAACGCCAAAAACGCAAGTGTACTCCGCAAACTCCGCAGCAGCCTGGCAGCAGCCCGTCGCTCGGCGCCTCGATGGCCTCGACTCCTCTCATTGGTCGTAACCCTGGGTAACCGCGTAACGGTTTTCGGTCAAACATTCTTTTATTCCTTCCAGAAAAAAATTGGGTCTCTCATGTTTTTAAAAATTACAATTACTGGTGTAATTCATTGGTTCTATAACAATTACTTTTACACGGCGTTCAGTAACAAGAAATCAGAAACATAAAAAGTGTTTAGTTCGCGATATGTGGTGAGGGGCGCTGCCTAACACGCGATTACCGGAAGTGGCCTTGAGTGGGACCACTGTATGCTTATTCACTGTGTGTCGGCACCTCTCAACTCCTTCGCCATCTTCCGAGTCACGTGCGCTGCTGACGTCAATGGGGGTCGCCCGGGGTTCCGGTGAAACTCTCTCTGTCTAGAGCCATCAGTGAGCAGCGAGAACTGATCCGCCGTCGACGGCGTGACCACGGGCTGGCGCAGCGCGAACAACATGGTGAAAGGAGGAAAGTCTCATCCGGGTCCGGCCATCCCCGTCCGGCTATGTCCCCCTCCGGCTTCTGGCGGGTGTTCGCGGTAGCAGATAGAGCTGACGCTTTTGTGAACCTAGGATAGATGGCGCCACTAAAACTCCGTATAATAAAAGTTTTGTCGATGATACCAGGTTTTGGACGAAATTATATGTATGTTGGAACGACAAGATTTATAGAAAAGTTACCTTTCATCGAGCAGGTATTCGCACAATTTGCTGTCTTTCTACAAGACCCCCATTGACGTCATGCCGCGTGGTTCTCACGGCCGCCGCTCGCGGCTGCAGGTAGGGAAATATTCTGATTTTGCCTCGCGATTACGCGGCGGCATTGCAACATTTTGAAGGAAGTAGATGTGTTTTCTGTCTTTTTTGACGAGATAAACAATGTCAAAAGTAGAATATGCCAATTCTTTCAACGTTAAAATCGTTGCACAGCTCTTGTATGCGTTTTTTTTATATATATATATAAGCATGAGCGTCAACTGCGCAAAGTGTGGGGCGTGTCGACATTTACAATTCAGCGAAGATGGAACAGCAGCGATGGCCCAGGCGAGTTTCCGGGTGGTCCGAAGACGACTCGAAGCTTGCGCACATATCGCGTTCGCAATAGAGACAAGCGAGTTTAGCAAACCAGTTTCACCACGCCAAACCTTAAAAAAAAAACATTTTATTAAAACAAAAAAGGTGCATTTGATACAAAACCTTTATCGTGGGCAGCTTTCGTTTCCTTTCCGGTTTAGTCTCAGATTTTTACGACCGTGGGATGATGTTGCATACCAACCTTAAATAAAGAAAGCAGTTAAAAAACGGAAAAAAAAAACATTAGATGTGAAAAGTTTGGGTGAGGAGCGCAAAGCGTGCGCTCCCAAGCCCGCGCTTGGGAGAGCGATACTTGAGCAGCTGTTTCTGCTGTTAGTAAGTCGGCGACCGATTGTATCTGCGTCTGTTTCCTCATCGGTGCACACTAAGGACGATACCGAATCGTCGTTCTTAAGGCGATGGCCAAACCATGCAAAATAGCCCGCAACCCACGAGAAGGCGATGAGCTCGTGAATCCAGCGGTGTAAAGTGACCTCTCCCACGGGAGCGGCGGGTTGGTTTCGGTGGCCTATATTGTGCGTGCAATAAGACAAAACATATTGTTTTCATATTATAACGCGTGGACACTCACGTGTGCGTAAATTTTTATAATAATTTAATTAAGTAGTTTTTTTTTGATAAATCAAGCATGCTGGTTCACAAGAATGTGCGCGCTGAAATGATTAACCCGTTAATAAAATTAAAATAAATGCAAGGAATTCTAGTGCGAACAGAACTAGTCAAATGTCTTTAAAAAGAAAAAAAGAGAAAGAAAAGCCGATTGGTAATGACCGAATGTCAATCGAATGCTGGCGGTTGGAAGTTTTTTATGCTTGAAGGCTGAGCACTTTGGAGTGAATGTGCGACGAATAACTGACAAACTTCGCCCGGCGGCGTGCTTCGCATTCGCGCGCGACTCTGCAGCCACTGCGCTGATTGATGCCCCGCGCAGAACAAAAACCGCCGGGGAAAATTTGTCGATTTTTCGCAGCAGCCCCAGACGTCAAGCAAAATACTGGATGGCAGGTCATCTGCCTAATAAAAATATGTTTAAAGGAATAAAGCCGGATAGTGGGGACATCGGCTTAAAAAGCCTCTGACACGGCAAAAAAACTTTTTTTTTTCATGCTAGGCGTTGAAATGGCATATCAGGACATCACCGAAAAATATTTCAATATAGAGTTGCGTACTTTTTTTTATAAAAATAGAAATACGAGGCCCAATTCAAAGTTCCCGCCGTGCACTGTGACGTAACAGTGTACCGCAAGGCGTCGGGGCGGTCAGAAGGGAGGCATCGCCGGAAGTCACGTGAGTTGTATCGCTCCTCGTGCTTACCGCGAGCGCGTGTAATACTTTTTTTAATATTTTTGTTATTCTCCGCATTTCCACGAGCGATCTAAGCAGACAAGGTTTCTTTTATTTGCTTTTCATCGCTTAATGTTGCTGTAAAGGTAGAAGAAGCGGAGTCAGTGAATTGACGTGATTAACTACAATGCCTAGAAGGTGCTGTGTGAGGGACTGTCCCGGTATTTCAGCAACTGAAGAAGAGATCACACTGCATGCATTTCCGAGAGACATACATCGGCCGCATGTGCACCTAGTAAACAAGTTCTACTCATGTTCTGGACAAAATACGTACTTTGTGCTCGACGTTTACTTGTACTTGGTACACAAACCAGTTCGTATTCTTTAGACGGCAGGCATCTTTAGCCTGGAGAGTATCCGATGATTCAACGACCTCGCTGTCTGAACCTTCAGCAATGCGATCGAGCGTGTCGTATGCTAGCAATCCTAATTTCTGCGAGCGTTCTAAATTTTTTTTCAAAACTTGATAGCTTGTTTTGCGCCCGAGTATAGCCCTGTATCATCGGACTGACGGCATGCACTCGTACACTGGCTTGTACTCGCAACGCTTTCATCATTGACCTCCATCACGTCGATCCACTGACTCTTCGTCCTCAAATTTTACAGCACGCAAACGGACCAACAGTGCAGCCGATAAAAGAGCTAGTGGAACTGAAACTTCGTTTTCTACAATCGCTCGTACAAGAGCAGAATAAAAAATTAAATAAAATCTTAGGCACGGTCGCGGAGAGCCCGAGAGTGAAACTCACGGGACTTCCGGTGAACCCCCTTTAGTGAGGTAGTCTATGCCTCCCTTCATGACCGCCCCGACACCTTGCGGTACACTGTTACGTCACAGTGCACGGCGGGAACTTTGAATTGGGCCTCGTATTTCTATTTTTTATAAAAAAAAGTACGCAACTCTATATTGAAATATTTTTTTGGTGATGTCCTGATATGCCATTTCAGCGCCTAGCATGAAAAAAAAAATTTTTTTTTTTGGCATGTCAGAGGCCTTTTAATGCACAGAGGCTCGAAGACTCAACTGCCAATAATAAAAGAAATGATGTTCAGAAAGCAAAATCTCCTAACAGATTGGTGATTTTCTTGGCATATGACTCAAAACTTTCGACTAGCAGGGATGCTGAAACGCATGAGAAAGTTTGGCCCGCTTTCCTTCCACGATGTCGTTTGTGCTCCCTAGACTAAGCAGACGAGGCTGTTCAAACCCAGTGGTGAAAACCAATTAACGAAACACGAAGGGCAAGTCAAAGGAAAATATTCTGGGCTTATCTGTTTTATGTTCCTGGTCACGTCAAACTTAAATCTGAACGAGTAAAATCATGAACATGTTCTATTCCTAAATTAAAAACAGTGGGGGCGAAAAACAAATTACAGGAGCAAGAGCACGCGATCTTGTGAATTCAAAGCTGTACTATGAGAGTTCGCGTTCTGGCCAACGTTACCAAAACACTCAGTTTGTGAACTCACCCTTGAAACCCCAACCACTCACGTCCATCGAGACTAAGCTAAATACTATAACAGCGCCTCCCTTTAGCGACGAGTCAAAACATGAAAGTTCATTTATATAGGTACGGCGAAATGTAACTGCTAGATAACGCCACCGGCCCTTGCGCGATTCGACCTGAACCGATACCTGCAACCGTGCAGTTCACGGAGTGGCCGCTGCGAGAGAAATGGCGGCGTTGCGATCGCCTTGAGTTCGGTTCTCGAGTACGGATCAAAACCGCTTTTTCAAAGCAGGCTTTATGGCAGTTTCCCAACTGAGTTATTCTAGTAACGTTGGTTGGAACCGATAACAAACATGGCGGCAGGTGTGTTTAACCCGATTATTTGCCACCTTTTAATAGATTAGATAATCGATTGATCGGTTTCGTTCATTCCCTTACATAACAGTTCTAAAAGTCAAGATTAAACGTTTTGCCTTAGCTGAATATGTAATAAACGGCGCAATGTATAATTTCAGATATTAAATTAACATTGAGGTGTGAGTTGAGGACAGTCAAAACGCACCCATACTCTCAAATTATTACTTCAGTACGCAGAAGCAAAGAGGTTCGTTGATATTCTCCGGCAATAGCGACCTCCTTTGATTGTTCACAAAAGTCTCTGCTGCGCTAAACGGACATTCGCACGGCGTTGAAGTAGTTGGGAGACGTATAACCTTTTCCACTCGTTTGGAGTTACAAACCTCGCTTCTACAGTTTACTTTAGGTCGGAATTTCGCCCAAACTTTACCTTTGTGCAGGTGTACTCGTCCATGTCTGCGTGGTGAAGACGTTGCAATTTTACTTTTTCTTGTTAGTCAAAATTTAACCAATTACCGGTAAAAAATTAATCCTAATTAAAACATTAACTGGCCAATCGATAGGTTAATATATCAAGTGCCGAGCCCTAAACAAAGTTATGCCAATGTTAAAAAATTACACCACTAAATGATCAAACTTATCTTCAGCTGTGAGTACAGGGCCAGTTGAAATGACTGCAGCCTATCAGTTATTAACTGTCTTTTATAGATAGCTATCACATATTAAGCAATGTAGCAGTATTAGATTGTGATTTGTGCTAACCGATTACTAAAGTGAAAACAAATATGCAAGTGTAGGAATTTGGCATTATATCAAATACTGTTTACGTACCCATGTCGCGTGCGCTGATGCAAAACTAGAAAAACGTTACATTTTACATTTTTAAGCGCATCGAAAGTTAAAGCTTTGTAATGTAATGTAATGTAAAGTAATGTTTGTATTTTTATACTACTTCATTGCATTCATGTGTGAAGCTGTGTCCCCTAATTTCTTGCAATAGAACAAGTGTAAACATTCTAACTCCGGGTTGCTTAAAAATATTTACATGCCAACGGCCGACAATTTTCACAGTCAAGGGTTTACCACAAAGCGCGCCTTGACAGCGAAGTTTGACCGCGTGACTTTACAACGTCGCGATTGTTCTTCACAGACAAGAACGTTTACCCACGCGAGAGGCCACAATGTAAACATTATGTGTTAATTGTGGCACAGGTGGCCAGTAGCGTAGGTTTTCTTCTAATCCGAGCTGACTCGCAGTGTAAACTATAAACCATATCAATATGGATTAACAAGCGTGCGATCACGTTAAAAATGAATTGACAGTGCGTATATGTAGAAGACAAGCTCCGCGTCACCGTAAGCGGGAGCGAAGCGGAAATTACACACATTAGCATGCTGCCTTGAAAGAGTCTTTCACTGCACAAACACCTGTGCACGGCAGGGGTCCATATCGTTTCGTGGGCAACGCCTCACGAACACACGTTTTATTGATATATTTCATGAACATACGTTTCGTCGACACTGGAATGTGTTGTGAAAACTGGCTTTGTGAACACATACAACTGCGACGTTTCGTCGAGAACGTATTATGTTTGGCTAAGTAAATTGGAATGAATTACTGGATTACGGAAATCACTCAGGCGGCTCCTATAGGGTAAAAACCAAATTCGCCAGTCCTAATCCTGGGCTTCCAACCACTCCACATTACGCGGGTAAGCCCCTCACTTCGTTCGGGGACACTTTATTATAATCTTAGGCCCGATTTTGCACCAGCCTTCATCGGATCCGCCAAATATTCGGCCAGCTAGGGCCCAGCCGGATGCCGGCGATAGAGGCGATGTTCGCGGACAGTCGCTTAGGACGAAATGTAGCGAGGCGTGTCGATCAAACCATCGCGAGAACCTTTTGATGAAACGAACTGTCGATGGAAGGTCGCAGTACACGAAACAACATGTCGATGAGACCTCGTTCGACGAACTGATGGCCACCGCTCGGCAGGCCGTTCAGAGCATGGAACTCGCTCTTGTAGCATTTGCTGTGCTCAAATTCCCACAGTTTTGGTGTGAAACATCGAAACATTATTATCACCATGAAATGTGTGTAGTTTGTGTAGGAATATAAGTATATCTGCCTCACATTTTCTTAAGGGGGCTGCAGTAAAGTATACAAGCGCGAGAGACTAGTCTTGACATGGGCTCCTGCTTCATGACAGAAACGACGATGTCATTACGGCAATCGTGGCAACCAAATCAAGGAGTTGGAGGGCCGGTCGTTAATTGTGATCAAACAATCACATATAAAGAAGGCTATGAATATACCTCTTTTTGACTCGTGTTTGCTCTTCATTGCTATTAATTTTTTTGTCTTTCACGTGGTCGGATGAAACGTACGAGGCACGAGTTTTCTAGTGATTATGCACTATTAGTTCGTTCATCGCAATGAAAAAAAATGACGATTCAGCGTGTGTTTAAAACTGCCTAGCATCCCCAACTCCTCGTTTTTGGAACTTGCGGTTACACTTTATATTCAAATTTTTGTACACGGTCGTGCAATGCATGTTAGGGAATACAAATTAAAATAGTTTCAATCGTGGTCTTAGGCAAAATTCAGGTTGTGAACTGAGCTAACCAGGAGCAAGTTGTCAGAACAGCAAACGAATGTTAGCAGTTTTTACCGCTCTTGATCGTAACTGCCACAAGGGTGGGGTGAGACGTTTAATTATTAAGTATAGTCACTGAACATATGGAGATCAGTAGAAATAAATGTTGATCTGTAGGCCAGCGCTTTGCCTCGTCTTTGAGACGGCAATGGAACTAAATAAAGTCGCATAATTGCGATATAAAGTACAGGTGATGAATTTGTTCTGTGGCAACATAGAAATGAAAAAAAAATGTTCGCAATAAAAATACCACAATAAAAACGAAATCGAAAAGGTTCCAGAACAGTCAGGTCTTTTCATGTCAAGTTGAACACATTATCGTCGCTACAGTATTGAGGTATTTGACGATCAGAAACATAAAAGATAATTGTTACAACAGCTCTAACCTCCGTGTTTTTTCCTTCATTCGTATTAGCTTGTTACTTTTTTAATTTAAAAATGCAATATTTTCCACAAGTTCAACAACCATGCCGTTTCGTCATAATAAGAGCACTATAAAAGATATGAAGACTAAAATAAATTGGTAAACGCCTATGCTAACCGTAAGGTGAAACACTGCGACAGCTGAGGTGTGACGACGAAGCCTCTAAAATGTTATTTCGGAGCATATGTGCTGAATGAACGGTGAAGGTGCGAGCGCGCACCACAGAGTCCGCATAGGCGTTTCGTATTACACCGCGAGAAACAACCCGGACGAACATTCAATGGCGTTTTAGAAGCCACGAGGCTGTACTAAGTAGAAAGCATTTTGTGAACCCGTTAAACAATTTTACTAGACACATACTAAGACTGCCTTGTGGAATTTGAAGAACACTTCGAAAATCGCGTGTACAAGTTTGAGATCTAGGGAACAACGAACCTTCATATGTATGCATGAACCGTTCCCTGTCGCAGCTGTGGCTGCCTGAATGTCTTATGCAATGTTATTGGACACAAACTAACACCGCCTCGTGTTAACTAAAGAACACTTCCAAGGTCGGGCACTCAAGTTTCAAGCGTGTAGCTCAACCTAAGTTTACGCGCGTGGTTTCGCCGGCTTAACACCCGCCTTTGCTTTATCGGTTTTATCGCCCGAGAACCTTTTTGACAGAATAGACCGATCTCACCAGCCAGTTTGGCTACGCCACCGCTGCCGCGATGCATGCAGGGAACTTCAGTCTTTTAGCACGTGCAACGACCTCGCTGGGGATTTCCGCGTGCAGATCATGAGACGGCACGAGCTTTGGCGTGAATTTCCGCCTGTCCCCCGTGAACTAAAGTAATGGCGGCTTAACGCATGCGCCGAACGTTTGGTGAGATTGGTCTATTAGCAAAAGCGTTTTGTTTTGATCGTTTCCATTATTAGCACTCTCATGTTTACGTATCTACGCGCCGTCATGCTATCACGTGGCGACACATTGTCATGTGACGTCACAGTGTCATATGACGTCATGACATCACGTGACTCACGTTGTCAGCTGACGTCATCAAGTCGCTTGGTGTCACTGTGCAACTCGACATGATAATGACACGCCATTTTGTCAGCTGACGGCAGGTGACAGAGCACGTCATGCGGGGAGTGACGTCAATGTGGAACCTTAGGCGGAGCGCCGAAAATGGCTCGTGTCTATGTGGAGCGCGGTTGTCGGTGCGAACTCCGCGAGGCGCACCATTAACTGCAATCTGAATAATAAACGCGAACACACACCCTGAAGACGCAATGTCACGGCTTATTCACAACATTTGGTTTAGCCGATGATCACACAAACACAAAAAAGAACGAACTGGACGACCTTGCATCTTTGGCGCTGCTTGATTGACTTCATCGGCTTATAGTGTTGGCTAGCTGCGCCCTGATTTAAGGTAAAACAAAGCCATAATTCAAATCTTAGGGTCAAGCCAACGAAGGGCATCCGGCACGCCCCAGCAAAAAAGCAGCGTATTAATTTTTTGACCAACTGGAGGTCTTTTGTCATGCAATTGAAATCTCCATTGCCGGTCGCCTTCCCAGTAATAGGCGTCCGTCATATTGCGTGCCCCTCGGACGTGATTAAAACCCGCTAATGTGGACCCGTAGGCCAGCGCTTTCACTCAGAGCCAGTGATATATTTTTTATATTAATTTCGCTTAAAAGCTGCCGAGATGGCTATGAAAAAATACATAGTCGCACCATTCTGACAAGCCACAGTGTGATTGCAAAAGCAATTCCTGCATTGGATAAAAAATTGACCGCATCTCCACGTGGTGAATGATGTTGATTGGGGCGAAGCTCTGGTGGTGCTTGTCTGCGTAGACACTGAGCCGCAGCATGCCGAGCCTTTCGTTCGTTTTCATTCATGTCAGAAAGAGAATGTGTGGTATGGAACGTGGTTATATACGCATTTGAGCATTGGACCACAGCGCCCTCTCGTCTATAAACGTTGAGCCAATGCATGCAAAGTTTAACGCGATTATATACGCATTTGACCGCAGCGCCCTCTCCTGTATAGACGTTGAGCGGCTACATGCAACGTTTCATCCATGACATCCCCATCTCTTGAGTTACTACCACATCTCAGAGCTCCCTACCATATGCCCCTACTCGTCCAGCAGTCGTGGCCGAGTGGTTAAGGCGATGGATTAGAAATCCATTGGGGTCTCCCCGCACAGGTTCTAATCCTGGCGACTGCGCAAACAAATTTTTCAAAATTTTTTTATATGTTTTTTTAAATATTTTTTTAAATTTTTTTATCGTTTTTTTGCCTTACACGAGCACGTGGGTTTACGTGCTTACACGCTCGTAATTTTTTTCATAATTTTTTAATTTTTTTTATCTTTTTCTTTTCGCTTTACACGAGCACATGAGCATGTGCTCACGTGCTCGTGAGCACGTGAGCTCACGAGCAGGAGCACGAGCACGGACGCCGGACCTACGGACGGACCTACGGACATGGCTAGCCCCTAAGGACCTTCGCCCCTAAGAAAAATTCATTTGAAAAAATGGAGGAATTGCAACCGCCGGAATCCCTTTCACGGCGTCAATTTCATTTGGGCATTCCGATACACAGCGAAACGCGCCAAAGCAGCTGCGGTTCATTCGCCGCCTTGCGCCTGTTGTTTTTAGACATCAGCCTTGATCACTGGGACATTTAGGCATCTGAAACCCGCAAATCTGGCGCCATTTCTGTCTCTTACGTGGCGTTTCAAGCGGCACATGACGACATATGATAATCAATGTATCTTGAACACGTGTCGCAATCTGTATTTTATATTAGAAACCAGCTACTCGCCTAAACTAAATGGGAAATGTTTGTGGTTGAATACTGAACTTTTCGTGTGATATATCAATATGCAGTTTCTGTAAATATATTATCAAGAGATGCTCCGTAGTTTAATGTCTCGTTATATTTGTTAGTTGACGCGATTCCGTTTTAATAACACGAGGAAATAACATTATTTGAAACTTTATTTTAATTTTAAAATTTACTATTTCTGTACGGCTTTGTGCTTACTTCTTAATTCACTACATCCAACAGACTGTTCACCCTATTGAAAATTCCATCAAGATACGTAATTTGGGACACTGACTGCCAGTCAGCAGCCCTGGTGGAACGTGCCCTGATGGTCCATCAGATGACGTCTGACTGCCAGTCAGCAGCCCTGGTGGAACGTGCCCTGATGGTCCATCAGATGACGTCTGACTGCCACTGATGGAATGTCCCAAATTACGTATGTGGTGGTCTTTGATGGAATGTACCTTCCAAATTTGCGTTTTTCAGATAAAAGGGACCCGTACGAAAATGTCAGATACAGGCCGGAATGAAAAATGCCGGTTCCGCCTACACCCAAAATTGGGGCACCAGTTCGTATCTACCCTGAAACCGCGCATTTCCAGCCCCAATTTTAGACCCAGGCGGTGCACCGCCGGAATTCTGCTGCGCTCACCACTGGACTCTACAAAAGAATTTGGTGCTATGCCTTAGCCGTTACAACCGAGAGATCGTCGCGATTTCAGACCCAGGCGGACTGGGTCTGAAATTGCGACGATCTCTCGGTTGTAACGGCTAAGGGCATAGCACGAAATACTTTTGTAGAGTCCAGTGGTGAGCGCAGCGGTAATTCCGGCGGCGCACACGGTCGTCCAGGCGTCGTCACCAAACACGGTGCACGGAACACACACACAGCACGCACAAGCACAGTATCCAGTGTTGAGTGCATCGGGAAGTTCTGGCGGGCAAGCGGTATCCGAGTTGTCCAAGTATTGTCACCAAGCACACCAGCGCATCCAGATGCCGAGCCAAACTGCAATGGGTCGGCAGCTTCGCACTATATAAAGATTCAAAGCCGAGGTCAGTGGGTATCCATCCAGGGCAACGATAGGCGCGTCAGTATCCGTGCGCCCGCAGCGCGAACGTCGCCGCCGGGCGAGCGCCGGCCGGCAGACCGACGCGAGCGCAGAACCTAAACTTTCGAAGCGCTGCCGCCCACTGCAACAGACAATGCAAGGCGCGTGTCGTCACCAAACACGGTGCACGGAACACACACACACAGCACGCACAAGCACAGTATCCAGTGTTGAGTGCATCGGGAAGTTCCGGCGGGCAAGCGGTATCCGAGTTGTCCAAGTATTGTCACCAAGCACACCAGCGCATCCAGATGCCGAGCCAAACTGCAATGGGTCGGCAGCCTGTCGGACTCGGGGTCCGGTCGCGATCGGCGAGGTCTGGCACGGCGAAGCGTGGAGGCGTCCTCAAAGCGTGCGCACACACGTCGCCTCTGGTCCAGAGTGACCCGGCGGCCCGGCCTGGAGCACTAAACGCTTGGGTTCTGATGTTTCTTCCGTCTCGTAATTTCTTCCACAGCACCGAAGACAGCGGGCACGATATTTACGTTCACTGAACGCGTCGAAATGCCTCCACGTGCGACGAACCGGAAAACGTGGTGCGGCTGGTGCCGGAACTGCATAACTTAGAGCTTTGACACGGCGTGGCGCCACCTTCTAGTCCGCATTCATGTAAACGTTGCCGCGTCGGCTTCGTTCGAAGAACGAGTGGAGTCGATGTGCTGAAGTCGCCTTCATGTAAACGAGGCTATAGTCGGAACTCACGACAGACTGGGTCTTGTCGAGGAGAAATTCTACTAAAACATAAGACATTGTAGAGCCCGGGCTGGATCGACAGAGTGGCACAAGCGCGCAAACAAAACGAGTTGAGAGCGATCGTTCATGGCAGCTCGGCGAAGCTTCTATGGCCGAAACGAAAGTGGCGAAAGTAGAAAGTGGCGCGTTTGGCGTGCTCGGCATGTTCGGCGTTTCGGCGGGCTTCTGATCAGGGTTGTCGGGTGCCCTGCTTGTCATATCTCTAACATCAGTGGTTTTATGGGCTCACGTTCCGAAATCGTTTTCTCGTGCATAGATTATTTTTCGTATTCATAGATTTGACGAAATGGTATCCGAACGAACTTTACGTCCTTTGACCGTACGTCTGTCTGCACGTCAAAGCTTTTTGACGTACAGTCAGCGACAATCGATGTACAGTCAGAATCGCCACCAAGAAATCTTGACGGCATTTCGCGGCGGCCGACTGCCACCAGGAAACCATCAGAAAGCCGACAAGCGGAGTCTGACTGGAGTTTGACTGTCGGTCAGAGTAACTTGTTGGCCAATCAGACGTGCTTGACGTACAATCAGGCACAGACAGGTGTCCACTAGAAAACATCGACTGCCAGACAGTGTTACATTGATGGATTTTTCCTTCGGGCACGTAAATGATCGTGGACATTAGGACGTAAGAAGTCGTGAAAAATAGTATTTAATATCAGAACCTGTGGCCCATTAAACGTTGAATAATAAACTAACAACTAACAGTAAACGTAATATTGCCGCGGGCGCAGCTGGCGAAGTAGGCAGCGTGGCCGTGGCCTAACGGTTATCGTGTTTGCCTCCCTCATGAAGAGTAAGGGTTAGATTCCTGGGAGCGACGCGTCTTTTATTTATTCTTGCAATTTCGTGTTCTGGTAAATTCGAGAATCCCGTTGCTTGTTCGAGGTCCGAATGTTCTCCGCGCCGAACCTTCTACGCCGATTGTTCCAGAATTCCACGCGCGTCCATAAGGGGCTCTGCGTGCCGATGCGCAGTCAGACTCGCCCCAGCGTACGATCCTGCTGTTACGCCGACATTGACGCCTGCGACGCTAACTTATTTCTATTTTATTTTAGGCACAAGTTCGCCTCATTAAACGTCTAGTTTCTTCAGCTATCATCGCCTCATCAATTGTCATTCGTGACAATATCGGGACTTAAAGTAGAGTCAAAGAGCTTTTCTTTTATTTGAAATGACCTTTATGACTGTGGAATACATAAATAATATACTATAAAGCATTAATAGAGTAGCCAAACGGCTTCCATGGGGGGGTTGCACCTAAAATGTAGCGATAACTGAAAAAAGACAATAAACCATGAAACAAAAGCAGTTGTGTATCTGGTCGTCAAAGTAGCGAGAAAGGTAAGTCGATACATTTGAGGTAAAGCAATTACGCGTTCTTTTTGCGAAGCGGTAATTAGTAATGCATTTAGTTACTTTTTGAGCGAGTAACGAGTAACAGTATTTAGTTACCTCTTTGGGTAACGTGTACATGTCTGTTTGGAGCATGTGGAGCGAAAGCTTTCGCTGCAGAACCCGGCAATCCTGGAGGGTTCAGTCCCCACCACTGCCTGTTTCGACCTAAATGAGTATCGTACCAGCGTCATGTCGTGTATCACTACTACGTGGTTCACGTTAAAGACACCAGTCTAGCGGTTGCCCCGCACTGGTTGAATTGCTCACCTACAGCTAGAGGCACCAGACGCCCACTGAGGGAGGCTAACTTCCGGCTTCATAATCATTAACTTAACTAATTTTATAAATATAACAGGAGCTGACCCAGCAAACATTTTCTCGGAATGTAAACATTCCGTTCTTTTACCAAGCGGAATCTTGCTGCGGTAACGCCACCCGTACCCGCACGCATGGTTATGGCGCTGCTGCAGATGTAAAACATGACTAGTATAGTCATGTTTTACATGTTTAAAAAATCAGAATGTAAAATATACCGGTGTGATTTTACCGTTGTACTGGAACTCCATAAATAACACTGCACTGTTTGTTCGCTTCTGTTACTTGAAAATGAAGCATTCTATACTCTGTTTCACCTTGTGTTGTACCGCAGGAAAGGCTAAAAGCGCGAGTGCCTTGCTCTATGCCGCATCTCGGCGGCACAAGCTCTCGTGCACCAAGGCCAGCTGCCAACGCTATGAGCTCGCGCTTCTAGCCTTCGCTGCGGTACTACATAAGGTGAAACGGAGTATAGTGTCAATGAAATCAATACAAAGTATGTAATAAAATATATTTAAAAGTAATTTCTTTACATTTCTAATGATAATGGAATTAATGGAAAAGCGCAAGTGAGCTGGACAAGAATGACGATTGTAATGCCTGATCGAAAAGACCATCAAGAAAATTTGATGGTCCATCAAACCTTTTGATGGTCCATCAAACTTCCCTGATGGCCCAACAGGATCAATTGATGGCCCAACAGACATACTTGATGGCGCCTGATGGTTCATCAGACCCTCCAAATAGACCATGAAAAGGATTTTGATGGTCCATCGCACTTTCTTGATGGCGTCTGATGGACCATCAAAAGCATCTTGATGATCTGTCAGGAGCTCGAATGGCACCTAATGGTCCACCAGAATTCCCTGATGGACCATCAAAAGCGTTCTGATGGTCAGTCAGGGGCTCCACTGGCAACTTATGGTCCATCAGACCTTCCTGGTGGACCATCACAAGCGTTTGACAGTCCGACAGAAGTTCATAACGGCACCTGATGGCCTGTCAGACCATCAGGCGACGGACCATCAAAAGTACTTTTTACAATCAAAGCACGTTGGCAGGGTATAGTGTGGTATTTCCGCAAATTATATTCTGCGGTAGCTCATATGTGACGGCAATATTCCATCAGTCGCGGGCGCGTGTTGTTGCCGTAGTTCTCGAGCGAGTGTATATTCCTCTTTACTCGATCGCATGCAAGCTTAAACCGATCGCATATATATATATATATATATATATATATATATATATATATATATATTGCCACGAATTAGGCGACGAGAACGCAAAGAGTGAACTGAAAATAAAGGTATAATGGGCGAACTTGTGCCAACCAAAAATAAATAACGAAAGGGCGTGGAGGCAGAAGAAAAGCAGGCGGCGATTCGGTGGCGAGACAGAGAGCGCGAGCGCGACTGATTTGACAAGTTCGAGGGCAGCTGCTTATCTAGAACGCGTCACTATCTTGAAAGTTCGGCAAAGAAGGCTCGAGCGTCGCGCGCTCGGGGCGAGGATGAACTGGCACTTTTGAGAAATACAAAGCAGGTCGAAAGTTACGTCTGGTGCGAGAGTGAACGCGAATCTTCAAGAAGTCGG
>JAZHYW010022642.1:0-14164 GCA_037355805.1 Ixodes ricinus
GAAGTCTTATATTCGCGACTCCAGCAAAATGGACGCCACCAAGCGGGAAAACCGGGAACCAGCCGGAACAGGTCGCTTGCGCCCTCCGCGTCTCCGGTGGCTTCCGCGGATGCGTGTTGTCGGCGCGGTGGCGAACAATGTAATTTGACAAAGGCCCGAAAATTTCTTAAGTTTGCCTGAGTGTTCATTACTGTAGTGAAGCCTCAGTAGATTGTTTCCTTCCATCACGTGTTTGAAAGCCCGTTTACTCCACAACACACGGTCGCATGCTTTCGATTTCTTGGATGGGGAGGAATCACGGAAAAAGGTTTGATTTCTCGTCTGTCCCGAATCACATTCAAAGTGACGACTACTTGGTAACTGATAAGTGGTTTCTTTATAAGGATGTAGAACAGTGGACTGAGGACGACAGACGAGGTGTTTCACAGTGGGGAACACCAATGTTGCAGTCAAGTGAACGGGAAGGTTCGATACAGTGGCGTATCAACTTGTTTTTGAGTGGGGGGGGGGCAAACCAGACACCCCCCCCCCCTCTCAGGACCGGGGGTATCCCTTTGGCGCCGCCGGCCAGTGTTTTCTGTGCCCAGTGGCGGTTGTTTAAGGTGGCGTTGGGGCAAAACCCATGCCTTGCCCCCCTCCCCCTTCTTACTCTGACAACTGGGGGGCAAGCGCCCCCTTGCCGCCCCGGTTGGTACGCCCATGGTTCGATAGCTGTTTTTCTTGAGTTTGGTTGTGTTCGATTAGCTTCACGCCGATCGGTGCGTTGGCTATTCATTTTGGCTGCTTTTCGCCGAAAAAGTCTCTGGACCGCACCGAAGCAGCGGGGCTGATTTCGCAATTACTTGATTCCGGAAAACCTGCTCGCTGCATACGATTAATGAGGGAAATTGTTTGCTTTCAAAAGGTGGGGACGCGTCTTGCAAAGTTAGAAGCTGGCACGTCATTATGATCGAAGCCAGCAGCAATATACGTCTACATTGCTCAGGTTGACCGGCCACAAAAAATACTCATTTTCTTCGTTCAGAATTCTAAGCCAAGTTCAATGCAGAGAGGTTCTGCGTGAATCTTCGATAAAGACTCTCTTCAGTTTGTCCGCATTCGTCTCCGTGCTACCGGCTAGAACCATTTGGCTGAGTTTAAGTAGTATCTCTCTGTCTATCAAATATACTTTTATTCAGCAGTTCACTTAATAGCTAGTCAATTAAGCTCATATTTCAACCCAAAGAATATACTAATATCGCTTTAGTGGGACATAGTATGTAATATAATACATAACCCGCTCGTCAAAATGACTTATATGCTCTAAACATGTCACCCTCATCAAAGTCACGTAACTCTCGCAGCTGCCTTGAATTGGCTTCGGTGGCTCGTAGGTGGTGCAGTTGGCAACGATTGCCCTGCGGCAACGGTTGCCCTGTGGCCACTGTTGCAAGAGCAAACTGTGGTTGGAGCACAAAACTGTAAAGGTAGGCTTGTTAGTTATTAGCTTAAGGGCTTGGGGAAAGTGATCTATGTGATTTTTCTCATTTATTGGCCCACCCTTCTATTGAGGCTTTTGTAGGGATGGGACGAAGATATGTTCAGCAAAATAGCTGTCAACTTAAGAAAGATATAACAATGTCAGCAATCAGAGCATGTTATGGACAAGAGGCTAAACCTATAAACCTACCACTACAAGCATTTTATGTCGATTTATATGGCAAACAAACTGCCTCTGCTTGCCAAACATTTTTGCTGCATCCTTATTTTCAGAACGGGGCTGGTGTGCTGCAGTAATCAAATACCAGATGAAGAAATAAACTTTAAAAAGTTGAGCTGACAAGGGCACGCGACAACATCGACTGACCTCACTGAAGTGAACGCCGCCATCCTTCAGCATTCCGCTCCACTCCCGGCTGTTCGATGAAACCATGGCCTGCCTTGTGACTCCTGCAGAAAGTGTTGGTCTCCCGGTCATCCGTGTTCTCTCCCGCAAACCCACCTCGGCACGGACTGACTGTCCACCGATCCCGCGGGCTACTTTGCCTCGGGAGGATGACCGCCAACCCAGCGATCATGACCGACAGACGCTTAATCAACCCTAAAGAACGAATCGACGGAATCTCGACAGCCACGTCTGGTTTCAATAGGAAAAGGCCGAAGGTCTTTCCACAAGGAACCCGTCACTGAACCCCCAGCAATCAAAGCACGTGGTACGCCGAGTTTTGGGCGAAATACACAGGCAATCGGAATCTCGCAAAAGAAATACATACGTGAAAAAATCAACAATACACCAAGAAGGGAAAACCAACGCTCAGAAACGTGGATTCACGACAAATAAAGGTGGATTTGCAAACGTTACGGGAACACTCGGAACCGGAGAACGTAAACAAAGGTCGATACGCGGGCAACGAAGTGATTCTCCCGCCGCTTGTCAAATGTGGCACGTGACGTCACACATAATATTTATCTCAAAAATCAATGATTATATCTAATATGATTTCGTTTCTACTAATTTAAAATCTATATAAATAAATTTAACTAAATAATTCACTCAATTTATATGGGCACGTGACTTTTTCTTAATAGCCAATCAGAATTCTGGGTCTACCGAACGCTGGGCGTTGCGTCGACCGGGTCGACGCAGACACTGCCTACATAGAAAGGGGGTACGGAAGGAAGTCATTGTTGTCCGTCCCCCTTTCTATGTATCTTCCTCGTGTTTAATGACTCCGTCAACCTGACTTTGTATTTTATCTTTACGTATCTATATCTTCCCTCCTTGCCCTGTTAGCTACTTTCTCTTTCTTAGGTTTTCCCACATTGAAACTTGGGTATTCAGTACGCGATATTCAGTAGCAGCCAAAACCCTTTTGTATCAGGGCAGTCGCTCCCAAAGGAACGTCGCAGACGCGTTTAACTCGCCCACTGGGCGGCGCAAACTACCACTAGATACAGAGCACGGAGCCACTTGCATTTATCTACTCATTAAGCAAGAGTTCGTGTTTCGCGTGGTTTCGCCCGTTTCGCCGGCGTAGTGGGTTTCGCATGCCTGCCGCATGCGGTTTCGTAAGGAGGAGCGTAGTGAGTCACCAAGGTCCGTGCTTCGAGGATCTGTTTTAAGCTTTCTTAAAGTTCGTATTTGCGAAAACTCCACCGCAGTATTCGTTTTGTATTCTCAGACTCCCCTCTGAAAAGGTGATGGCGGTACGTATTCATCCTCTGCAACTTACGAACAAAACGGTGTACCGAGCAGGGTCCGAGTGTTTCTCGAAGACGATCACCGATTTCGCACAACTCCAAATTGGGAGCTGTCTCCGTTGGCTGCCAAGACCGCTGGTGCTCCGTCTTCACCGTGATAAGCTAGTAACACTTGTTTATGAATCGAATCGGGATGAGAGTATGTGGATTAGTGTGTCGTTGCTCCTTCAGTCGGGCCCGCCCAGAACAAACATTATCTGCTGTATGATGAACCCGGCAGTTCCGATGCACGAAGCGGGTGGCCCTCATACTTCGTAATTTCCGCTCGCTCGTCCCTGAACTTTTCGTAGCCAAGTGCTCTTGTGTCCCCCAAGGTCTTAATAAATAGCTGACTGGTCCTTCTAACACTACGACCGACTAGTCTTTCGGCATCTCATTCGATCGTTTCCTCATACTCGCGAAGACTGGCGAAAAACTCATTCTTGGAGAGTGTGAGTTGATGAACGAAGTAGACCTTTCCGTAAGAAAAATAGTCTCGTTTCAGCTTTAGTTGCGTTACTTTTTTAGCGCGAGCTTGACCGAGGCCGCTTCTTTGAGACGCGTGATCTCTAGGCGTTGCTCGTACGATCCTCCACGCTTGGCTACCTTTTCTTTCGCAGAACCCAAACGAGGACACGCAGTGGAACGACGTGCTGAGGCAAAAAGGCATCCTTCCGCCCAAGAAGGAAGACACCGAGAAGGTCTTCACCGAAGACGAGATCGTGAACGTGGTCGAGTCGACCATTTACGAAAAGCTCAACGGTAAGTGGATCTCCATGCTCGGCAGGAAGTCTCCTCGCTAGGAAACGTCCCGATCAGCGGTTTTGACAGGAATTCTTTTTCGTTAGTGGCTGAGGTGGTTGGGATACGCAGTGCCTGTTCTGTGGACCAGACCACAGGATAATGTTCGGCTATATTCTGGGGAGCAGACTGCAGGATAATGATATCCCTACAGTCTACAAAACAGTGATCAATTGTCTCGGGACGTGAACAGAGGCGGCAGTTCACCAGACCAAGCTATATAGGATACCAGATATCTTTCATCCAAGTTTCAGCGGGCAACCTGCCACTATGTAGTTTCGTCCCACCCTCTTGGGGGAGATGATTACGGATTTGGAGGGAGCACTGGGTTTCTCCGGACATGGATGGACGAATGGATAGGGAAAGAATCGCGGTAACTAAGAGAAGATTGGAAGATTGGTGGAAGAGATCTAGGGAAGGATAAGGAGAAAAAAATACAGATAAAATAAATTCACTTGAAAAGGAGGGGGGGGGGTCTGTTATAACAAAATTCATACAAGTTAAGTTAAAAAAAAAAAAAAAAAGATGACGAAGTGTTAGGCTAGAGTGGCGCAAGCTGCCTCCGCTACAAGGGTATAGCGATTACCATCCATCAGAGCCGTATATGTAGAGAGTTTGGTCAATGGGAGGCGCGGGCAGAGCCAGGGCGTGCGTCAGACTCGGAAAGAGGGCTTGGCATGCTCTCTTGACCAACCAGAAGCCGAAAAGAATCCCCTAGCGGTGGTAGCGAGAAACATCTCTGATCAAAGGTCTATGTTCGTAAATGGTTTTAAAAAGCGCGTAAGAGTGAAGTGTAGTAACTCTTTGTGGTTGAAAATAGGGTGCACGTGTGCGCCACTCAACTCTGTTTTGCTCGGACAGAGTGTGAACGCTCGGGCGGCAGATTCCCGGCCCTCGGCGCTTGGCGTACGGATTATGTCGATCGTTCCGCTTGTCGCACTCTTCCACCATCATTTTGGATGAGCATGATTGAAACATCACGTGTACCATATTTTCAGTCATCGAGAGTTACTCTAATGCAGTTATCAGGTTTGTTTCTCGCGACCACCGCCAGGGTATTATTTCCGGCTTCTGGTTGGTCACATTCGAATTTCTGAAGACGCCCTGGGACACGCCCAGCCCGCTTTCGGCCAATGGCGCCTCCGCATTTGTCTCCTATACTTCCCAACGAATGGCCAAACTCTCTACATATACGGCTCTGCCATCCATCCATCCATCCATCCAAGAAAAACCTAGGGGAAAACACATCTTGCACTGTTGAGGACGTCCTGGTATCGGTACTGGAGGTATGGCACACAATATAAAAGAATGGGAAAAAGTGCAGAGACAAGGGCGTCTGAAATAGACTTACGCAAAGCATTTAACCCATAGAAACAAGTATGTAAGTAGTAGAAAGTGTCAACCACTTCCTTGAGAAATCCTCGAGGGCTTCGGGGCGCTCCAGCAGACATCGATGACACAATAATGTCAGGGAAAAAAATGGGCGAGACGTAACAATGTAACACCTGTAAGACAAAAGACGGGCACTGGGATAACCATGACCTAAAGTCGAGACCATGCAATACTGAATAGGGGAGTTGGACAATTCAAATTAGAGGGGAAGGAAACGTATGCTTGGCGGCAAATAGACGAGGTTCGGAAAATCGGTTTTGCCGATTTGCGTTTGCCGCGACAATGACCAAAAGCTGTCCTCCGCGAAAACCACTCACTCCCACCGCTGTGCCAAGAAAAGAGAAACATTTTAGAGATGCCGCGCTTTGTTACATCTGCAGTACACTGTAGGGCGATGTGCCATGCATGGCGGGCACAGACACCAACGTTCTCATCCTCCAATTGGCGGGACCAGCTTGGCCAAGTAGGGTCACCCAGTTATTTTTTTTCCTACATGCTTGAGACGGAGAACTTTTTTGAGGGGGGGGGTTGGGTAGCACAGCGTAGCGGGCTATGACTCAATATATCTGTCTTAATGCATCCACGTATCCACAACAAGCCCGCGACAGAACGTCCAAGGAGGTGAGCAGATTTTCTAGCATTGTGGGCCACATTGCTGGGAAGCTGTTAGGGAATTGTGGGCGTGTTTTGTGACCGAGCCAATAATTTAACATCTCAAAGCGAAGCATGGTTTGAAATCTGCTCAAACACACAAAGTTAATCGACAAGACGCTTGGCTGGGTTGGAGAAAGTGGATCTGACCATGTTGACTGTCCGGATGGAATAACTCGGCGCAGACAGGTTAACAAAACATTGAATGGAAGTATTCACTGGCGACCTTACGGTCATCCTGGGAAATGAATGCTGGCAGAGCAAAACTGAATTCCATCAGGCTTACAAAATTCCTACTATTTTGACATTGTCTGATATTGGCCTCCAGATACAAGTCATTTTTGAAGCTGGCATGCGCAAGCAGAGTGAAATCGGTCCGACCTTGTAACCCGTGGCGCAACGTCGATATTGCATTAAATAACTTTGTTTTTCATGGAAAGTGCAGCTTGTGACGGTGTCCAATCAAAGCAGACAAACAAAAAGTTTCTGGCAAGTGCAGTTAGTCGGAAAATGTTCATTGAAGCTCATGGAGAATGCATGCCTAAGAAAAGTAAAGTGTCCCTTAAAAAATATTTTATTTCTGTATTTATAGAAAGAACAGTGGTAATACCAGTAACAATCAAAATAAAAAAAAACTGCCTGTGCCACACCATGATATATAGAAAAAACTCGCGTCCTCATCGCCATGCGTAATTAACAAAGGTTTCCCCGCTTTTTGTCTTTTTCTTAAGTTAATTATTTTGCATGGAAGGCTGAAAACATTGTTCCCGTGACTTTTGAATTATGCCTCTGCTGTCTTGAACTGCTGAGTTCCTAGCTTGCTCGTTAAATATTGCCCCTCTCTTTTCAGGTACCCAGAAAGCCATTGAGGACCTGAGCTTGGAAGAGTTGGAGGAACTCGAGGACGAAGAAGATGAGCGGGCCCTCTTACACTACAGGTGACCGTCTTTACAAGCTTAAAAGGATACGGAAAGTAAATTTTTGCACCTATTTTATTGTTTAAGTGTTGTCTGTGTTGTGGCAACACCACAGGGACACCAATTTTTGTGTTGACGAAGACTCGAAAACCTGACTTCAAAACAAATCGAGCAGTCACCAAATTGCACCTGGTGGGGTCCCCTAAGTTACTTGGAATGTTGTTACGTCAAGTGTCTCATGAAGGCAGCGTCAAACTTGGCCGAACCGAACTGAAGTGGAAGAAAGACAGGGACCCCCTTCTCGTCTTCCTTCCACTTCGGTCCAGTTCGGTTTGGCCGAGAGACCTAAACGAAAAGGAGGCCAGGGGAGTTCTGGAACGCAGGTGAATCACTTCCTTGCCTCCATTCGCACTGCACAGCCAGTCCTCGGGCATCTTGAACAGCTAGGCTGTAATGCAACTAGAATTTCATGTTTTTGGAGTTTTTTTCTCGTGAAATTCGGAGGGTGTCTTTCGGAGTTTATTTTTGTTAGATTCCCGTTTCTCTGAAATTGTGAGTTTATTTTACTCTGTTCCCAACTTTCAGAAATCCAAAGACAAAACGAATAAAGTTTGGGTACCATGAATTGGAGGGTGTTTATTGGAGCTAATTTTTTGCTAAAAATTCAGTGTTTATCGGAGTTTTTTTTGTTTTGTTATATTACCATTTTTTTTTAATTCGGAGTTTATTTTACTTTGTTTCCAATTTTCAAAAATTCAAAGACAAAATAAATAAAGTTTCGGTGGTATCACCCATTGTCCTGAGGAAACCTTGACAGGACTAAGAGGCCAACCCCTCTTATCAGTAGTTCGAGATTTCAAAGGAAATTGAATTGGTGTCTTTTCTGGATTACGGACCCTGTGCTCTTGTAAAGTTTATTTGTAAAACGCCCTCTTTTGCTTTTTATTTTGTCGTCGTGACCTCGAAATTGTGAGTTTTCCGAATAAATCCGAATTGACAGAAAACTTACCGGCAAGTGTTTTTCTCACTTATTCTGATTTTTCCGAAAACATGGAACCCTAGCTGTAACTCGTTGACGCCGCCAATTGAAGGAGCTCGTAACCATGCTAGCATCTCCGTAACCTTGCCCGTGGTGGGACAATTTACGTTGGGAGTTTGTTGCGTCTCCTGCGATGAGCGGTCTCCGAAAACTGCTCTTCAAGCGCTTGTCAGGATGGGACATTTGGAACGAAAGATATAGCCGTCCATTCAATACACAAACATACAATTGTCTCTTGCGGGTGTTGTTGATCAAATTTACCTAATTTCTGAACGTAAGAGGTATATTGAAATTTTCGTTTCAGTATCTCTTCAACACACTCATAAAGTGTGCCTATGCATCTTGAGCACGGCGGTGCACATGAGCATTGTTGCAGAAACGACTGTGTGCGAAGTATTTACCTAACTGCGCATAATTCTGGCCAGGGTTACCAAATCTCGCGGCCCATTTTAACCAGGCAGTGAAGTACTGTTGGACAGGGTGTGCCACCTTACATGGGATTTGCGCAACTAACAGACGGCTCCGTGGCCGTATCCGTCAGACCCAATCTCGACCTCAGACGTCCGAGTGCCACGCCAAACTTTGACACGGCGCTCGTGTCCGATCGTTTGGTGTCGAGGCCTTCTCAAAGTTGCTCTTTTTGACCACCGACCACACCGACTCGCGGCCGTCCGAGGCACCTCCTTTTCACTGCCCCGGTACTATGTCATCGATCGAAAGCCCTTTTGCGGTTTTTACTTTCAAATTCTGTCGTCTCGAGGCGAAACGCCGACCTACGGACCCTGGGGTGGCGGGTTTGAATCCCCTTCGAGGTGCCCGCAATTCGTTGTACTTCAGTGGTTGTAATTGAGCTTTGGGTCCCTGGGTGGTCTAAATTAATCCTCGGTCCTTCGCCGTTTTGTGCCAGACGCCATTTGTTGGTTTGGCACACCCCTAATTTGATTAGAGATGGAATCGTCGTCGCGTTGATCAAACCTTAGCATCTGGTAATGTCGCAGAGTTTGTGGCTGTTCCCGTTGCAGAACACAAGGTACTAGTTAGGATGGAGCATAGCCTTTTTTGTAGATTTCTTTAAAGCTCTCCTTTTCAGAAAGATTAAAAGATTTAAGGGAGACAAGTGTAGACATATACGTATGTCTATGTTTGTCCCCCCTCAAGTATTTGACTCTTTATTTCTTTGCGTATCGTCTACAATGCATATATAAAAAGCGCGAAAGACAAGACAACAGGAAGACTACACAGGACAAGCGCTTACTCACGACTGACGTTTTAATTCGGAAGATGAGAAAGAAGACATAAAAAACGTTGACGTTAAAAGTAGTGATGGGTCGAACTTTTGCCGAACTTTTCTACAGATTCGGCAAAGATGCGGCAAAAATACATTGTTACCAGACTTAACGTTGATATTTCGTTTTTTTCTGGCGAAAAAGGTTTTATGCTTCTTTTTTCTTAACTTAAATGCAACATGTAATGCCTATTGGCATAGTTATTACTAAATAAGGTGATATTATACAAGATAATTGTATCAGTGTTGTTTTTCTGTGTTTACTGGCAATTTTAGTGACTTCTTGCAGAAGTGGCGTGACAACGAGGTTGGGTAGAAGCGAGCGTGACGCAGTCACGAATCACGCTATGAGAGTTTCGGTATTGAGGCATTATCCGATCAAGCCTGCATGTTTGTGTACAGTGTTAAAATGAAGGCAATAACGTTGCGTTCTTGCTTTCTCTGGGAGTCGCCGTTTTGTGCACGAAAACAAATGCAACGGTTGCTGAGCTTTTACCAGAAGAGGTAATAATATTGTAAATATGCATGTTTTTTCAATTTGAGTCACTTGATGTCAGCTTTGCATGAAAGTGTAGCGTCCCATAATCGCAACGTCTCGTTTTTAACCTTTAAAATGCCAGTTTCTGGTGTTAGGACGCACGCAAACGTTTCGGAAGATAGGGAGAGTTAGGAATGTCGGATGTGCAACGTCGAGTATTTTAGTTCTGTGTTTAGTTTTATGCGGATACATGGAAATCGCGAAATAACACTAATCGAAAAAGCAATATTATTTTGTTTTGAAACACACTACTCCTGAGCCAAAAACAGAATTGTTATAATTGCGTAGGAGTGCTTTAAAGTAATTGTGAGCCAATGTTTGAATGTTTCAGAATGCACCGCATCATTTGTTACTTGCGGAGGGACTGCATAAATTACTGGTTGATCTTCTATTCTTGAGGCAGAAAATATTGAGGAGAACCACACTCGCTCACAAATGCACAGTTACCGTGTTGCCTACACCACACCTTGCCGTAACCGCTGGTTCTAGTACACTGCTCAATGGTAACCGCACGACTGCACAGCGTCCATTTGCAATCCATGGCCCTGTCGCGTTCCTCGAGCGTGCGCAGACATTTGCCGAATCTTTGCCGAACTTTCCTTCAAAAGTTCAGCATTTGCCGAACTTTGCCGAATCTGAAGTTCGGCAGATTCGGTCCATCACTAGTTAAAAGCTACAAAATTTCTTTCTCAAAAATATTTCTAGCTTTTAACATTAAGGTTTTTTATGTCTTCTTCTTCCTGATTTTCCGAATTAAAACGTCAGTTGTGAGTATGCACTTGTCCTGTGTAGTCTTCCTCTTGTCCTTGTCTTTCGCGCTTTTATTTACGCAATATTTAACCAACCAGGCCAGCAAATTATTTTGTCTACAATGCACTCCCCGTATCTACCTCTCCTTTTACGTCGCCACCGTGGTGCCCAGAACACATCCCCGACTAGTGCGTCTTAACCTGTTCGGAAAAGTGCTGCCTCGATATCCGCCCAGTAACGTCGTAGAAGCGTCACGCTGTTGCCGTCCGCAATCCTGGCAGTGTCACAGCGACGGCGGTGGACGTGGCAGGTGCCCGTTTTGCTGCAGGGCTTCCTCCAGCTTGACAGTCCATGCAAACTTTGGCAGCCAGAAGTTTGGACGTCGCGACGACGGCAATGCTTGCGTTTGCTCGCACCTTTTTGCTAGGAGTTCTGGTGCTGACCGCCGGGTCACAACATCCGACGACGTGTTGCGCCGGCTTCCACGATGTCGTTCGTTGCCACTTCGGGAACAAATTCGGTGGTGGGCGGGACGGGACGCTAGACACGCCAGTTGCAGGCGTGTTCCAGCACCGTAATTGCCACTTGTCTGCACCGTTCGTCTGCTTCTTGCAGGGGTTGCGATGATGTTGGAACAACGAGCTCTCATTGGCGCATTGAAAAAAATAGTGGGTAGACTTCAAGAAATCTAGCATTGAGGTCTACCTACTATCCGTCAATCAAAGCCAATCAGAGCCCGGCGTCAATCTGACGTCTCCGCAACTCCCGCACAAGAAGCAGACGGCTGGCTCTCCACATTGCAGCGTCTCGTGCCTTGACGTCACGTGCTCCGACGTCCTGCAACAACTGTAACAGGTTACAGGTGCTTCTATTTAATCCTAGTTCCCTTTGTCCCCTCTCTCCTAGCTTTCTTTATTTTCTAACTGAACGTTTCCAACTCCTTTATGTGGCTCAACCTTTGGTGTTTTTATTTTCCTTATAAAAAAGACAAACACACTTTTGGTGTGTTTGCCAGAATACCTTTTCCTTTTCACCTAGCAAGACTTTTCCTTGTAGGTGTCATAGGTAAAATTGAAAAACATAGTATTTCAAGCATAGTATGCTTATTTGTTTTTTTAATACTGGTCGCTCGTTATAGACCAACACAGTGTATACAAACAAGTCAGTGTTTGCCCACACCAGGTGTGGGCACTGCATGAGTGCAGAAACCAGATTCACGTGAGGTGAAGCATCTGCGCATGTGCCGTGGCAATAACAGCCCCACTGCAGCGGTGTGACGTCAGAGCAGCGTGTTGGTATTTACTTTCAGGGCGGCATAGTCTGCATCAGGCTAAATTTGTGTGCCCTGCGAAACGGTGTTTCAATATCTGTTCTGCTTTTCTTTTTAATTTGTGTCAATTAACTCGAGAGGCATCCAGATGTTGCTGTTCTTATAATGGGACAATCTAATCGTTGACAAAAAACTGTGTCCGCCTATGGGCAACAATTGTCTTCAAACCACGTATGAGCCCTTCAATTTTCATATTCATAGAAAAATCTGTTTCATAATCCCAGTTTCAAAACTCGTTAGTTCATGAAGGTGACAGAAACATTTCCATTTCCAATTATTTGAAAATAAACAGCGCGCAAAAAAGTAGACAAGGACAAAGGGAAGATGCGAACGACACAAGCACTGTTCACATCTTCCCTTCATCCTTGTCTATTTTTGCGCGCTGTTTATTTTCGTTTACCATGAACCAACTTCGCCTACATCACAACACCAATTATTTGATCACAAAAAATAAATCCGCTAAACTTATTATACTCGAAGTCGTATTGGCACGCTCAGTTCTGTCTTTTTGAAGCCTCACGGGTTCATTTTCTAGCTGTTCTCCTTCGATTGTGTGGTTTCAACTTTTTTAAGAAAATATACTTTCCAAAACAGTGACAAAGTGTTGTAGAAACTGCAGTTAAGCTTGCCTTTTCTTTTGCCAATTTTAGTCGAAGAAGTAAGCTGAAACCAAAACTGTTTTGCAACTCGATGTGCACGTGTCTGCCATTTTAAAGAGCCCTGTCAGAACATTGGGTGTTCGACACGGAACACAGCCGGTCGCGGTAACGCACGCATCTAGTAGTGTCGCTCTTGCAAGACTACGGCTACGGAATATGGTCACGATGCCTACGATTAAGCAAGTTTAATTGAGTAAAGTGACGACGAAGGGTTGGTTGCAGACATCAGTTGCACTCTGACCGAACCTGGTTGTGCTTTCCCGTGCATTGCGGTTGCAGGCAGATGCGGTTGGCGGAGATCCAGGCGACGCTGCAGAAGTCTCGCTACGGTGACGTGAGGGAGATCTCCGCCGACGACTACGTCGAGCAAGTCAACAAAGCCGGGGGAAGGCGTCTGGGTCGTGGCTGCACCTCTACCAGCCAGGGTGAGTTCTGATTGCATGTGAAGCGTGACACGGGTTTTTGAACTGGGTTTCTGATATTCCGGGCGATTTGCGGAGTCCCCAGCTCGAAGGTCCCTGGACCTAGGCCACGGCATAAGGTATATAAATGTGTAGACACCACGTGCGTCGCAGCTGCCAGATCTCCTCGACTTGGTTGCGAGCGGCGTTGCCAGACGGCCCTTTAATGAGTGGCTAGCGTTAACCTGTCCCGAGCTCGCTCTCCAGCGCTTCTCAGTGGGAGCGTGCTGGTTTTGGAGGCCATTTTCTGGATGTGCCGAGTGATATAGAACTTGTCACTTGTGCTATGTAGTTGCTTAGGCACATCTTTGTCATTGACCTTAATTTCGTTGCCTTGACGGTGGCAGGAAAACCTTTATGAATGCGTGGAAGTGTTCTTAAAACTCCGAGATTTCTGGCAAACAGTCAACAGAGTGTGCGTCGTCGGCTGGCCTCGCCCATTGGGAGATGGCGCAACGAGTTAACAGCGTCGGTAACTCGGTCGTCTGCAAACGTGCGTAACGTAAGCTTTGCCAAGTTTCCTTGCTTTCGTTTTTTTACGAGAAGAGAACTACACCTCAAACTTTTCCTTGGTAAGACTGATCTGTTCACCGCACATTCAATGAAAATTTTAGCTTTCTATAGGCTGGCGTTGATTTTTTCTGGCTCGTTTTACAGCGGAAGGTTCGCCTAGGGCATTTTATATAATTGTAACTGAAGCATATCTGCCTATAAGAGTGAGCAAAATTGTGAGCCCATTGTGTTAATTGAGCTAGGGAGGAATTGTCTATTTACAAATATGAAAAGGTCAACCAGCGTTTAGAGCTGATTTGCCACTTCATGAACGCCACTCGGCGACTGCTGTTAGCACACCAGTGCGAAGTGGTGAAGCCCAGCCCTCTCACTAGTGCAGAGCAGTGAAACCTGACAGAATGCACGATTCCGAACTCCAGGCAAAATGAAACTAGCATGGAAGCAGTGTAACCGAATGAACAAACGCAACTAGACATGACTGCTGTACTTGCATGCGTCGTACAAAGGGGTGGAAAGACGAAACAAGCTGTTACAGATACCTAAATTCCTTTTGAGCCTTTTTCAGGGTTGTGCCTGCTTGGGGGAGATGCACAGACAGAGGACAGGGTG